>CAUYQG010029833.1:0-18592 GCA_963574415.1 Tarsius wallacei
TTTTTTGAGTTGGTGTCTCACTCTGTCACCCAGGCTGGAGTGCAGTGGCACACTCATGGCCACCTTAGCATCGACCTGCTTGGTGCCAGTAATCCTTCCACCTCAGCCTTCCAAGTAGTTGGAACTACAGGTGCGCACTACCACGCCCAGCTGATTTTTTAAATTTATTTATTGTAGAGATGAGGTCTCGCCAAGTTGCCCAGGCAGGTCTCAAACCCGCGGGCTCAGGCAATCTACTCACCTCAGCCTCCCAAGGCGCGGGATTACAGGCTGAGCCACCAAGCCCGGCTCAAAGTATTCTTATAAACGATGAGAATGTCATGTAGAGATGGTCACAGGGAGAAGATGGCCATGATGGAGGCAGAAGTGGAGTGATGCATACATAAGCCAGGGAACACTGAGGATTGTTGGCCTCTGCCAGAAACTAGAAAACACAAGGAAGTGTTCTCCCTTGCAGGCTTCAGATGGAGCGCCGCTCCACCGACTTTGACTTTGGGCTGTTAGCATCCAGGTTTGTGAGACAATACATCTGTGTTGTTTTAGGCCACCCAGGTTGTGGTCCTATGTTACTGTAGCCCTAGGGAATGAATACAACCAGCTGCATGGTTTTTGGGGCCCAGTGCAAAGTGAAAATGTAGGGCCCATGTTACAACATCAAGAATGCCAAGATGATGACAGCAGATTATGAAACCAAGATGGTGCCTCTTCCGAGCCCTGGGCCCTATGGGGCTGCCTGGCCTCGAGCCCATAGGACCGGCCCTGGTTGTTGGACTTTCCATGGCACACAGGAAGGGATTGAAATGGACTACTGCAATGGACAATGATCAACCATAGGAAACCCTAGGACCACTCACTTCTTTTTCCGATGAACTGCTGCGTATGCCACACTGGCGACACACAGAGCCACAGCCACTCCCGTGACGACACTGAGCCCGATGGCTGTGTTGCGGAGAGGAGAGGCCCTCTGTGCCTCTGCTTCTGTTAAGAAACCAGAGAGTTTTTAATTGCCTGATTATTAAGAGGCTGTTCTGGCTGCTCCTGGTTCCCCGGGAAGCTTCCCATCCAGCCGCTAGTGAATATTAATTATGGAAATGAGATATACATTTAACCTAAGAAAGTGCTCACTGCAGAGAAATCGTACAGGGCGAGTCGTTGAAAGCCAATTTACTAAATGACCTCGCCGCCAAATGACCCATTTGCCTAACGACCGCTTTGCCAAATGACCGATTTGCTAGAAGCCAATTCACTGAAAATTGGTTTGTGGATGTCCTGCTTGTCGGTAAGTGACAGTCAAACACCTTACCCCCGGGCTCCCGATGGGACAGGGGATGGGGGGGGGGCAAGGTAGTTGTAACATAACTCTAAAACCTAAAAATAAATGAATCCTTGGTAACTTGGTGAATTGGTCATTCATTTAATTCGTTTGCTGCAAAAGCGGCTGCTCCTTGTCTGTTCACAATGTTCCAGGCAGTGGCCTGGAAGAAGGAAAAGGGCCAGGTACAGAGGCTCATGTCCCTGCATTCCAGCCTGGGTGACAGAGTGATACCCCGTCTCTAAATTAAATTAATTAATTAACTGATTAATTAATTACTTAATTTTGGGTTGGAGTCTCACTCTATCACCCAGGCTGGAGTGCAGTGGCACCCTCATGGCCACTGCAGCCTCGACCTGCTGGGCTCAGGCACTCCTTCTGCCTCAGCCTTCCAAGTAGCTGGAACTACAGGCACGTGTCACCATGCCTGGCTAACTTTTTGATTTATTGTAGAGATGAGGTTTTGCCATGCTTTTCAGGCTGGTCTTGAACTCCTGAGCTCAGGCAATCCTCTCGCCTCTGTGGGAGGTGGAATTGACCCTGTTCAGTTTTGTCATTAAAGCAGGATACAGAGACTTAGAGATTGAGGGAGTGAAACAGCTTTTTAAATCTTGTTCTTGCAAGCATGGTGCCTCTTGGGTGAGCAGGCACACCGAGGGGGTCACAGCCAGCGTATTTATTCCCTAAAGAGCAAGCTCCTCCCCTGGCTCCTTATTTGTTGAGTACTTCAGAGGTTACATCACTTTCCTGGATGTCGCCTAAGCAATACTTTTGTACAAATAAGGAAAAACACAAGCAGTTTCTACACAAATAAGGTAAAATACTTGTTTTTAGATTCTGGTTGGGTCTTAATGCTTGTCAAAGGAAGTTTGCCAAAAGAGAAAGCCTGCCAAGAAAGAAGGAAGGACCAGGAAGTGAAATAACAAATCACCATTTTGAAAATGAATCACCATTTTGTTTCTTACACCTTCGCCTCCCAAAGTGCTGGGATTACAGGCATGAGCCACTGTGCCTGGCCTCTACATTTTAGAAAAGCGTTAGTAGGGTCTGCAGACTTCCTTGGTTTGGGTAGAAAGTGGAGCTCTTGCAAAATAGATGGCCAGCCATGGGTCATCTTTAGGATGACAGAGGCAGAGAAGGCAAGTGGGGACGAGGGTTCACAAGCTTTCCATGGGTACTGTGCTCACTAGCTGGGGACAATTTCTTCTTCTGTTTCTGAAATCAATAAATCATATATTTCATTATTGTCATTATTAATGAAAGTAGAAACATGCAAACTAGATCAGACCAGACATATCATGTCCCTAATGGGTGTATAAGGGGCAGGCGAGGGGGACACTGAGTCACATCTTGTAATTCTGGTGGTGTGCCGCGCCTCTGTGCTTTAACTGTGGAGTCAACCATTTGTGGTTTTTACTCTGAGCTGGAGCTTCTGTCCTGACATTTCAACAGAAGCTCATGCCTCACCTGTGAATCAGACCTGCACACGGACCTCGGAATTTAAAATGAGAAAAGAAGGTCCCAACTGGGTGTGGTGGCTCAGCCTGTAATCCCAGCACTTTGGGAGACTGAGGCGAGAAGATTGCCTGAGCCTAGGGGTCCGAGACCAGCCTGAGCAACATGGTGAGACCTCATCTCTACAATAAATCAAACAAAAACTAGCTGGTTGTGGTGGTACATGCCTGTGGTTCCAGCCACTTGGAAGGCTGAGGCGGAAGGATCGCCTGAACCCAGCAGGTTGAGGCTGTGGTGGCCATGAGCATGCCGCTGCACTCCAGCCTGAGCAACAGAGTAAGACTCCAACTCAAAAAAAAAAAAAAAAAGAAAAAGAAAAAGAAAAGAAGGAAAGGATATGTATTACTTCTTTTGATTGTAATTGCCTTAAGCACCCGATAGTTTATTGGGCAGTGTCAGAGTCTCCCCTGGCAGAAGAAAAGATGACTGTGTTTGTAAATAACTTTCTGAAGATGGGTGACACCAGACTTCCAGGGATGGTTTTATTCTTCCTTCATATCACCCAGGTTTAGATTTTTTTTTTTTTGAGTCAAGATCTCACTCTGTCACCCAGCCTGGAGTACAGTAGTGCCATCACAGCTCACTGCAGCCTTGACCTCCTGGGCTCAGGCGATCTTCCTGCCTCAGCCTTCCGAATAGCTGGGTCTACAGGTGTGTGCCACTACACCCAGCACAGATTTTTTTTTTTAGAGACGAGATCTCACTGTGTTGCCCAGGCTGGTCTTGAACTCCTGGGCTCAAGCAGTCTTCCTGCCTTGGCCTCCATAAGAGCTGGGATTATAGGCGTGAGCCACTGCTCCTGGCCCAGATTTAGAGTTTCACATCAGACCACCCCGCCTCTCTTTTCTCTGAATTGTGGGGCTTTGTCCCTCCCTAGGTGCTGCTTTGCGTCGGGCTCATTTTCCATATCTAGGGGGTGTCTTGGGGGAAGACTACATCCAGCTCCCTGAGGGCCAGAAGAGTGGTGGCTTGGCCCTCTCCCAGGAGTACCTTCCCCGACAACATGGCACTATGTCAGTTTCCCCAGCCAGCTGGGGGGCTCCCCACTTCCCCGCTGTCTGTATGGGGCCACATCATCCTTCTCCAGGGCCCCTGGCTGCTGGGGCACGGGACAACCTTGAATTTCTTTCCCCCAGAGGCTCCTTTGATTCCCTTTCATCTCAGGAAGAGCAGACCACACTGATGGCGTTCTGGCAGCTTTTGCATCTCACCTGGCTGCTGGTCATGAGAGTCCACTAGCATCTCCTGGGTGACTGCCAGGGAGCCATTGTGGGGCTCAGGGGTGACTCCTAGGAGCTGGCACATCAGAGGGTAGATGTGGATGCTGTCGAAAGGCCCAGCTACGTGGTTCTTCTTGAAATCTGGCCCGAAAGCTCTGAAGATGGTCTTCATGTCCATGAGGGCGTTGTCAAAGCCATGGTCGCCCTTGTTGAAATATATTATAATTCGCTGAAAAATAATAGTGATCATAAAGCCATTTCAGAGTCCAGTCTCCTGAAAGAAAACTGTCCCTTGGTTAATGTCATGCTTGTCAGATCCACGATATCTTTGAAAATGTAAACTCCAAGGACACTGCTCTCTGCAGTGGCAGAGAGAACACTGAGGCATTCAAGGCCTTGAAGGAGGAGAATGAAGAAAGCACACCCACTGGAAGCAAGAAGATAATAATAACACTGACAGTAATAATAAGCTTGGGTATGTAGTGCTTACCATACGCCATGAGTTGTTCTGAATGCTTTACAAATGTGTCTTCACTCCCTTTATCTGCTCAGCGGCCCAGCAAGAGCACTGTTATGATCATTCCCATTTTACTGCTGGAAAAACTGAGGCACGGAGCTTGCCTGCTCCAAGTCATCAGTAGCAAGTGCTGGAGCAGGCAACTGAGATGGGCATTCTGGGTCCAGAGCCAAAAAAGTTTATTTTAATGATAAAAAAGATAGACATCCTTTGGGGCGTATGGAAAGAAGGTGGTTAGGACTCTAGGTCATAGTTTATTAAACGCTAAGTAGCTTTTTTGTCTGTCCCTCTTTTCAAATATGAAATAATGTCAGTCATGAGGGTCTCACTCTCTTGCCCAGGCTGGAGTGCAGCGGTGTGATCATAGCCCACTGCAACCTTGAGCTCTTGGGTGATCCTCCCACCTCAGCCTCCTGAGTAGCTGGGACCACAAGCATGCACCATCATGCCCTGTTAATACTTACAAACTTTTTTTTTTTGTAGAGATGGAGTCCTATTATGTTGCCCAAGGTGGACTTGAATTCTTGGCCTCATGCGATCCTCCCACCTTGGCCTCCCAAAGTGCTGAGAGTATAGGCACAAGCCACTGTGCCTGGCCACAGCACAGTAGCCTGTATATGTGTGTGTGTGTGTGTGTGTGTGTGTGTGTATTTTTTTGAGTTGGAGTCTCACTCTGTTGCTGAGGCTGGAGTGTAGTGGCATGATCACAGCTCACCACAGCCTCGGCCTCCTTGGCTTAGGTGATCCTTCTGCCTCAGCCTCCTGAGTAGCTGGGACTACAGGCATGTGCCACCACAACTGGCTAATTTTTTGATTTTCTGTAGAGACGCTATGTTGTCTAGGCTGGTCTCAAACTCTTGGCCTCAAGCAGTCCTCTCACCTCAGCCTTTCAAAATGCTGTGATTGCAGGTGTGAGCCACTATGCCAGCCCTGTTTATATATTCTTAGACCAAGAGATTTTCTAGTATGTAAGAAATGTGATGCTCTGTACATCAAAAAGCTGGCCTCATATTTGGCCTGGTGGATACAGAAAGCACCTGGGTGCTCAGCTCAGGTTGAAGAAACCAATCCAGCTGCCTTGAAGCTGTGGGCAGCCCACGTAGAATGCATGCCCTAACGATGGCCTCACAGTATCCCAGTACCCGGGGAGCGGTAAGTAAGGTCCACTTTACAAGGCGAGGCAGGCAGGTGGATGGCAGTCTGGGAGCGGGCTGGGCAAGATGCATTGAGACAAAGGATTTTCTGCCTAGTGGTCAGTTCAGCACAAGAGTAAACCGATCCCAGCATCCTATTCCCTCAAACCATCTGGTTGGTTAGTTGGGAATGTGCTTGTCCCATTCAGTGTCCCCACGATGCTCTCCAACTGTCCACTTCCAACATATCATGAGCCAGGGATACAAACAGGCCCGGTGACTATGGGACATCTCCCGGGCGTAACCTGAGCTGTGGGTGTGGGACTGTTCTGTCTTCTGGGCCACTGGGATACGATACTCCGTAGGTGGAGTCCCATTGCTTCTCAGTCTTTTGGCTAAGATCAAGTGGACACATAATTTACAGACCACACAGTTAATGCATGTGACGTGTACAATGCGATATTGTTGCATTTTACTGTGAATATTTCCACCATCATAAACTGATAACCCATAACCCCGAGAGTTTTCTCATACCTGTTATTCAGAAGTTGTA
This sequence comes from Tarsius wallacei, assembly GCA_963574415.1. NCBI lineage: Eukaryota > Metazoa > Chordata > Mammalia > Primates > Tarsiidae > Tarsius > Tarsius wallacei. The sequence goes on from CAUYQG010029833.1 coordinate 6,251, forward strand.
ACAAGCTAAGAGTAAACAAGCTGTAAACATAACGATCCCATTTGGCTCTTGTTCACAGCAAGAGTTCTTCAAGCCCTACATGGGCGGTCTCCTGACAGGTGAGGTTTATAGCTTTAGCTCAATTTCTTTCCTGCCGTGAACTGGTAGTTAACAAAAAAACCAGACCGCCTCATTTTTGTCACACAATTAGCACTGACTTTAGTCACAATTAGCACTGACTTTAGTGTTTTCTTCTGTAGGCTTATTTACTTATTTATTTGTATTTTTATTTCTTTTTAGAAGAAGGAATCTCGCCATGTTGCCCAGGCTGGTCTCAAACTCCTGGCCTCAAGTGATCCTTCTGCCTCAGCCTCCTGAGTCATTGGGATTATAGGTGCATTCCAGGTACACACCTGGCTGTTTATTTAATTTTTTAAAAAATAGCAGCTTTATTGAGATATAATTTATACTTGCTTCTCAGTCTTTTGGCTAAGATCAAGTGGACACATAATTTACAGACCACACAGGTAATGCATGTGATGTGTACAATGCGATATTTGGCATATTCACAGAATTGTGCGGCTATCACTGCAATCCACTTTGGAGCCTTTTCTTTTTTTGAGTAGGAGTCTCACTCCGTCGTCCAAGCTAGCATGAATCAGTGTTTCCCTCCTTTTCTGGCCGTGTCATATTCCACCCCCTGGAGAGACCACATTGCTTACCCACTCATTTGTTGATGGGCGCTGGGGTTGCTGCCACCTTCGGGCTGTCCCGAGTACTGCAGCCCTGAGCATTTGTGCAGGTTTGGGTCTGAATGGGCTTGCATCTGTTTTGGTGCCAGAGAATAGGAAGCAGCGGGTGGCTTGTTTGGTGACTCTGTGGGTGGTCTCTGCATGATGACCAGGCACAGAGGCCTGGGGCCAACCTCAGTCCCACATTTCTAATCTCAAGCCACTTCTCTCGAGGCTTTGGTTTCTTTTTTCATTAAAATGGGGGAGCAGGCTGGGCACTGAGGCTCACGCCTGTAATCCCAGCACTTTGGGAGGCAGAGGCGAGAGGATTGCTTGAGCCCACGGATTTGAGACCAGCCTGGGCAACATGGTGAGACCTCATTTCTACAATAAATAAAAAAATTAGCTGCGTGTGGTGGCACGCCTGTATAGTGCCAGCTACTTGGAAGGCTGGAGCGGAAGGATTGCCTGAACCCAGAGGTCAAGGCTGCAGTGGTCATGAGAGTGCCACTGCACCCCAGCCTGGGCGACAGAGTGAGACTCTGACTCAAAATAAAATAAAATAAAATAAAATAAAATAAAATAAAATAAGGGATAACAGGCAGGTATAGAGGCTCATGCCTGTAATCCCAGTACTTTGAACAAAGAGCATTTATTTCATAGGCTTGTTGGGAAGATAAAAATGAAAGAACCCCTGTTCAATTTTTAGTGCAGAGGTGGGCACGATTTTGATGGATGATGATGCCGGTCTTTATTCTTATTTATTTATTTATTTATTTTTAGAGACAGAGTCTCGCTGTGTTGCCCAAGCTGGAGTGCAGTGGCACAATTATAGCTCACTGTAGCCTCAAACTCCTGGACTCAAGAGATCCTCCCACCTCAGCCTCATGAGCAGCTGGGACTACAAGCATGTGCCATCATGCCTGGCTAATTTCAAAATTATTTTTTGTAGAGACAGGGTCTCACTCTGTCACCCAGGTTAGTCTGGAACTCCTGGCCTCCAGCAATCTTCCTGCCTTGGCCTCCCAAGCTCTGGGATTACAGGGATGAACCACCATGCCTGGTCTTATTTTGACTTTTGCATCAGCTTTCTCAGGTAGCCTATGACATTCTTCTTGCATAATGGGACAATGTGGGGCTGTGTTGGGTGGGCGGGATGTGGAGACACTCAGGAATTCGTGAGTGACCGCTCAGAGCATGTGCCCTTGTGTTTTCGTGTTTCCAGACTGTCTCCCTTTTGTGGTGTTTCCCAGGTCAGGTTGACTGACTCATCTGGGCACCCACTCACCCCATTGATGTTGTAGCCGGAGTCAGCGTACAGGACGATGGGCAGCACCCGGGCGTGTTTGGAGAAGTGGAAGCGTTCCGGGAGCTCCTCCTTCTTGTAGACATGGAGGTGAGGGTGTGCGTCCTTCAGAGCCCGGTAAAGTGCTTCCTCTTGCCCTGGTTTGGGCAGGAGCATCCCAAAACCTCCGTAGTCGACGATGTCGAACTTGACCAGGTCCTTGAACTTGATGTAGTTGGATAAGAGAATCTCGTGGAACTCGGGCTGCTTCTTCACCGTGGTCATGCCGTGGTCCGAGGTGATGATAACGTTGAGGCTCTGTGTCAGGTTGTGCCTCCGGATGGCATCCGCCAGGTACCCGACCGTCCTGTCAATCTGCTGGACCATGGCCTTCCTGTTCTCTGTCTCGGGCCCGAAACGGTGCCCCACGTTGTCCGGCTCCCCGTAGTACAGAGTCACAAAGTCAAAGTCTTCTGCGGTGAACCAGCTCATGACGATGTCAATGTTCTCCCGCCACTCTGTCTCGTTGCCGCTGGGATGGGAGAAGGACTCCACCAGGGACCGCTGCACAGCCTCGCCTCGGTACGTGGCCCCTCCTCTGGGGTAGTGGAAGGAGGCCGCCTTCTTCCCCTGCAGATATAAGACAAAAGTTCTGCCAGGGCCGATTCTCACAACACGCAAAGCTCAACCTGCCTCCACCCCTGCCCCATCCAGGGACGTGGGAAACACGTGGGCTCTGGAGTGAGACACGGTTGGGTTGGATTCCTGGCTCGATACGTCTAGACACTGCTAATTGCAAGATGGGCCAGTATCATTATTATCATGTAATAATTGTCCTTATTTTAACAGCTTTAAGGGTACAAGTGGCTTTTGGTGACCCAGCTGCTTTGTAGAGTGAAGAAGTCAAGGCGTTAAGTGCAACTGTCACCTCCTGGCACTTATCACACCCGACAGGCAATTTATCATCCTGTCCGCTCCCCCTCTCCCCCTCCTGAGAATTTAATGTCCACTGTGCCGGTCTCTGTGCCTTTGCGGACCCTGAGCTCAGCTCCATATGTAAGTGAGAACGTGTGGTGTGAATTTTCTGTTCCTGTGTTACTTCACTTAGGATGAACAGTCTCCAGTTTCATCGAAGTTGCTGCAAAAGACATTATTTTATTTTGTTCTTTCTTAGGACTGAATGGTATTCCATGACGTGTGTGTGTTTGTGTGTGTATGTGTGTGGCATTTCCATTATCCACTGATCAGCTGATGGACATTTAGCTTGAGTCCCAAGATGTGCCATTATTTTGTGTGCTACTAAGAAGAAAAATGCTGCCTGTGAAGCCATGGCCCTTCGGTGGGTGTGTGGTGTATTCCAACGTCAGAGGAGGCAAAGTGAAAATAAAGTCTCTCCTTAGAAGAGAGAGAAATGGCTCTGTCAAGGTCAGCAGAGGTGAGTTTTGTAAATCTCTTGGGGTCTTTGTGCTTCTACCGGTAAAACGGCAAGAGACGGAAGAGTTCTGGGTGAGGACCGACCCAGATCGCACTAAAAGGAAGTGCTGGGCATCATACTGAGCCAGGAGAGACCCCTTTTCCTTGCCTCCAGCTGGGACAAGCCCACAAGTCTTCCCTGGTGTGTTGTGGGTGAGGAATACCTTTGCCTGCCCAGCACCCGCCTCCGGGTGGGCGGGGTCGAAACACCCTGACTTCCTCTGGAGCCTCTTTCTGTGTCTGGCTTGTGTCCCTTGGTCCTTGTCCCTGCCCTTGGGAAGGGGATAGGTTGCCCTGCTCATTCCCATCTCTGACACTGAGGTCCCCAAGAGGGCCGCTTGTAAAATTTGGGGATGTGTTTGGGAGAAGAGGAGACTGACATCTTATTCTCGCTATAGATGTCTGGTCAGTTTGCCCAGAGGCAGAACAACATGGTGGTCAGAAGTGTGCTCTGATTCCGACTGCCGGGTTCTAGCCCTTCTCCACCACTTGGATGTGTGTTACATAAATGCTCTCTGCCTCAGTTTCCTCATCTGTAAAATGGGGCAACAATACCAACCTCGTGGGGTGGTTGTGGAGACTATATGCACATGGACACACTGGATAGTGTTCAGTGAGCCAGCTTTTAATTTCCTGGAGAGGGAGAAAGCACACAGAGCGAGGTGGCTTGGCTGGGTGCGGAGGGCAAAGATTACTTCCTCTCACTCTGTCTCCTGAGAGGTACTCAAGAGGGATCCGAAACGTGTCTGCAGACCCCAGAGTCGGGGACTACAGAGGGAAGGTGAGCTCTGGGCACCAGTCCCGGCAGAAATGGCCACAACGTGGGTGCTGGCTGCTTCCTGCAGTGGAACAGGGTGAATTGTGGACAGCTGGGGAATATGGCCGAGTCTTGCAAGGGACCAGCAGGCCTAGGGTTGCAGCTTGGGACCTAGACCCTTGTCAGTGAGGCCTAGGGGTCCTCACCTTTCTATATCAGGCCTCAGACAGCAAGATATGGCTGCAGGTTATAAGAAGAGGGTCACTGCCCCCCACCGGCTTCCATGGGAGGAGATGGCATCTCTTCCTCCTCCCAGGGGGTAAACTGAGGAAGAGGAGTGTGGGTGTGCACAAAAGAATAGACCATAGACCACGCTCCTTCTCCAGCCTGCCAGGGCCACCTGAGAGTCTGCAGCCCTGGCCAGTGACAGACTGACACAGAAGGACAAAAGCCCAGCTTCCATCTCTGAGAGCCCTTCCTCAATGAATTACATGCACTGAATTCCTGCCTCAGGCTCTGCTTACAGGAAACATGACCAAAGACGGAAGTCTTTTTTTTAAAGACAGGATCTTGCTCTGTTGTCCAGACTGGAATGCAGTGACCTGATCATGGCTCCCTGCAGCCTCGAACTCCTAGGCTCAAGTGGTTCTCCTGTCTCAGCCCCCCAAGTAGAGACAGGGTCTTGCTATGTTGCCCAGGTTGGTCTTGAACTCCTGGCCTCAAGCAGTCCTCTTGTCTCAGTCCCTCAAAGTGCTGGGATTACAGGCGTGAGACACTGCGCCTGGCCAAAGAAGTCTTAATACTAAATATTTTGCAAGGCCCCAGGAGCTCTGCTCTCCACAGGCAGGTGACACAGTGTCCTCCTGGTTCCCTTCTGTCATGTTCAGTGCTGTGATCCAGCTTTACTTTCTCGAAAGCACTTCCCTCAATCTGAGATGATCCTAGTTTGTTTATTGTTTACTGTCCATTTACCTCCTCTGGAATGTGAGCCCAGGAACTCAGGGCCTGTGTCTCTCTGGTTGACTACCCGTTTCCTGGGGCCCAGAGCATGCCTAGCTTAGAGCAGGTGCTTACCATGGGTCAAGTGCATGTTGACCGAATGCATGACTCTCATCTCCTGTGGGTGAGAAGCAGCCTAGTTTCCCACCTGATTCACCTAATGGAAATAGTTACAGAATTTCTTTCTCTTTCGGGTCTAGCCTCTTATCTATCACCTTGACAGGTAATGCATTTTCCTTTCTGATAATAGAATTTCTATGGTTGCTTTAACTTGCAAATCTGCTAATATTTATGTATTCTACTTCTGATTGGCATTAGACATAACTCTCCGCTTTTAGTGATGGCTCTTTGTTTAACTTACATGTAAATTGACTTTGCCCTAGAATATGAAACTGACTGAAAGGGTGAAACTTCTAATGTTCTATAGAACACAGTTTGACTGGCCAATTTATTATGTAGAATACACAGATACTGACATTACCAGGGACTTAGGCAGCTCTAAATAGCAGGTTGAGTTCCTGATGTTTGTATGTTAAATCACAGATGTTCCCAACTTGAAATTGTTTTTTTATGCTGTGCTCTCAACGCACACCTTCTCCAAAAATATCCCCAACCGGAGTCACAGGAAACGATGGTTTTTCTTATTTGATCTTGCTCTCTTGCCCAGACGGGAGTACAGGAGCATGATTACAGCTCATGGCAGCCTTGAACTCCTGGGCTCAAACAATCCTCCTCTCTCAGTCTCTTGAGCAGCTAGGACTATAGGCATGCACCACCATGCCTGGATAATTGAAAAAAATTCTTTTGTAAAGATGGGCTCTTGCTTCATTTCCCAGGCTGTTCTCGAACTCCCGGCCTCAAGAGATCCTCCTGTCTTGGCCTCCCAAAACACGGGGATTACAGGCATGCACCACTGCGCCCGGCAGTCTCATATGAATTTTAGGAGGTATGCTGCTTCATAAAATGAGCTCCAGGGAGACACACGCACACACACACACACACACACACACACACACGAAACACCCTGACTCTGTTTATTTGGGACCTATGATAATCAAAAGTGCTATTTTCAACAAATACTTCTGAGAAATAATCTGAGCACTTAATTGGATGCAAGAGAGTGGGTATTGACTAGTCTACCCTTTAATTAGTATAATCAGTGTTTCCAGCAGCAACAGCAATGGAAAAGTCGCTAGTTTATTGGGTTCATCATTCTCTCCTAGAGCAGTGCTGCGTCAGCGTGGCCATTACTCTTAAGCTGCCTCTTTAGAATGAGGTTGGTCCTTCTTATAGGCAATCCTGACTCTTGGGTGTTGTACTGAGTTCACTAAATGCCTCAGAACCATTATTTGAGGGAAAGTTCACTTTGGTTTTGCATTTTGTCTGGTCTCTTGCCTTTTTTTTTTTTTTTTGAGTCAGGGTATCACTCTCTTGCACAGGCTGGAGTGCAGCGGCACAATCACTGCTCACCACAGCCTCGACCTCCTGGGTTCAGGCAATCCTTCAACCTCAGCCTCCAGAGTAGCTGGGACTACAGGCATGGGCCACCATGCATGGCTAATTGTTTATCTTCTGTAGTGATGGGGTCTCATTACATTGCCCAGGCTGGTCTCCAGCTCCTGGGCTCATGGAGCCCTCCTGCCTTGGCCTCTTAAAGGGCTGAGATTGCAGGTGTGAACCACTGTGCCCAGCTTTGCTATCTTGCTCATAATCCTCCCAGGTTGGAAGTTGCTTTCCAGGAGGCCTGGCTGTGCTGAGAGCCATAGTTGCCCTCCACCTCAACCCTGAGTCCTCCTGGGGGTTTCCTAATACAGTCCTGTTACAGACTCGTCAGTCATGAGGGCCTCATCCTGTCCAGCCTTCTGCCATTTCATTCTCCCACACTCTTCACAGCTCTCTGGGGAGAGGTGAGACCCTCTGGTTTGTAATGGGTCTTACAGTTGTGGCTGCCTGCCTTTGTCTGAGCATGATGACTCCTGACCTTGGAGAAACACCTCAGCCATTGATCACGTTAAATGATAAGGGACATTCAACTTAAAATCCAGGCCTGGCTGGGCATGTGGTGGCACACCTGTAGACCCAACCCTTGGGAGTCTAAGGCAGGAAGATAGCTTGAGGCCAGGCGTTCAAGACCAGCACCTCATCTCTACAAAAAATAAGAAAATTAGCCTGGTGTGGTGGTGTACTCTGTAGTCCCAGCTACTTAGGAAGCGAGGTGGGAGGATCACAAGGACGTTGAAGCTTCAGGGAGCTATCATTGTGCCACTGCACTCCAACAAGACCCTGCCTCTAGAAAGATAAGATAAAATAATAAAATCAAATCAGAGCCCGCCCCAGATGGACCCTCTCCCTTCTGCTCCGACTGTGAGTGAGGTCCTGCTGGAACAGGGACTGTGAACTAAGGGTGCGACGTCTGCTGGGAGTCCCGTTTTTTAGGCATCCTTCTCCAGGGCATGTCAAATCTGGTGCATCTTGATGGACTCTGGCAGAGTTAGTATCACTGAAGTAAAACATTTTAGCCACATTCAGGGTTTATGCATCAAGTCCCACGCAGGCCGCCTGGAAGGGACTAGGGGCAAGGATGGGTCTTCCCAGGGATGTACAGACGGCCGCCAGCCTCTTCTGCTGCCCTGCCAGGCCGTGCAGATGTGTCCCCAAGGGCATGGGGGCAATTGGAGTGCTGTGCAGCAATGACCAGGCCGTGGGTTTGCTCTGGCTGCGGCTCCTGGGAGAGTTGGCACATGGCCGGGCCCGTGGTGGGAGCTGTCAATGGCAGAACGAGATATGACAATTTGGTCCTCACTCGCCAGACAGTGGCCTGTCGTCAGCGCCTGGCTCTGCGCCCAATCCTCACTGCACAGTCACTTATGGATCCAGCCAAAAGGAAAGCAGTCTGGTTATGAATTGAGCACAAGAAAATAAAAATCTTGCTGATAAATGGTGATGAGATGAGAACTGGGAATGAGAGAGATGACGGAAAGACAGATCCCACCAGAGCCTTCTGTGGGGCACGACCTCCCAGTGGGAGACCACAGGCCCTGGGCTTTGCAGAACGAGTTCAGGATGACCCTTCAGACCTTGCTGGCAGCCAGGCAAACACAAGATTCACTAGACACTCAAGCCTAAGCGTTTTGGCTGCAGAAGTAAATGTTACATCATGGGTAAGAACTGTGAGCTGCTGGACCCAGGGCAAGTTCAAATCTGAGTTCTGCCTCTCATGAGCTGTGTGACTGTGCCTTTGAGAAGTCACAGTATTGCTCTGGCCCTCAGTTCACGCATCTGTTAAATGGGCATACTCATAGCACCAACCTCAGAGTTTTTATAAATTATGTGCAGCACTGACATTGGTGCCTGGTAGAGAATAAGAGTCATGAACATTGTTTTCTTGGAGCCCAGCAGTGAGGGGGAAACAGGAACCCGAGGCCGGGCAGGGTCCCTGACCCCTTGATGCTTCTAGAGGAGCACTGTCCCATTCGGTGGCCCCTGGCCCCTTGCAGTATTTAGACTTAAGTAGAAATTAGTTAGAATGAAATAGCCAGGAGTGGTGGCTCAGGCCTGTAGCCCCAGCTACTTGGGAGGCTGAGGTGGGAGGATCACTTGAGCCCAGGGGTTTGAGGCTGTAATGAGCTATGATCATGCAGCTGCACTCCAGCCCGGGTGACAGAGCAAGACCCTGTGTGAAAGAAAGAAAGAAAGAAGGATGGAAGGAAAGAAAGAAGGAAAGAAAGAAAGAAGAAAATAAAAAATTCCAATCTTCGTTCTCACCAGCCACATCTCAAGCGCTCAGCAGCTCCAGGTGAGTGGCCAGTGCTTCCACGTTGGCCAGTGTGGAATAGAATGTGGCCGTCACCGCAGTATGCTTGATTGCACCATCAAAGAATGGTTGACTGACCAGGCTGGCTCGGAGTGCAGTGACCAGCCACAGAAGTGCTGAGCCGGTCCCACCTCCACGAATAAGAACCGCAGACTCATAGACGCGTCCGGGTCTAAACACCGTTCCTGCATTTTCTCAACTTATTCTTCCAACGGCCCCATGAAGCAGGGACTCTGACAATCTTCGCCTTACAGATGGGGCGACCCACACATGGGGAGTGAGTCATGGCCCAAGGTCACCCAGTTGGGAAGGCTGGGATCCTGCCCTGGGGCCTCCTCTGCGGCTTGCCTCTGAGGCTCTGACTATGCCACCTTATAGGCCGACACCACGGCATGGGCTTGTAGCCCGGAGGTGAGGCTCCTGCTGCCAGGGGAGGGCTGGGACTGAGGCTAGTGGCTCAGGGAAGAAGAAAGACGTCCTGTGCTGAAGGGGAGGCTTTGGAGGCTCATGGAGCAAGGGCAAAACTGGTACCAGGCCCCGGGGCTGGGAGGTCAATGGCTCTGGCCTCTGCCTTTCCACGGAAGAGAAACATGGCTACTGGGACCCTCTCAGGTGAATGTTCTCATCACGGCTCTTCTTGGTCCTAATGTGCATGACATGGTCAACTTTGTTCCAAAGGGCTTTTCTGCCTAAGTCGGAGGCAAGTATGTAAAGAGATAGTTATTGAAGTCCTGCTGGGTCCAGACACTGTGGCCAGCCCTGGAGGGACAGTCATGGGCAAGGCAGTCTCTGTCCTCATAGACACTCGGCCACCAATAAGAACAAATAGACCAGGCATGGTGGCTCACACCTGTAATCCCAGCACTTTGGGAGACCGAGGTGGGAGGATTGCTTGAGCCCAGGAGGTCGGGGCTGTGGTGAACTGTGATCGTGCCCTTGTACTCCAGCCTGGGTGACAGACTGAGACCCTGACTCAATAGTAATAATAATAACAATAATAATAATAATAACAACAACAACAGATACAATGTATTGAGCATCAATGGTGCCGACTACTTTTCATGCATATCTCATTTAATCCTGACACCAAATCTGTGAAACAAGCATATCATCATAGCTGTTTTGCATTTAGGGAGCAGAGGCTCAGAGAGGTTAAGTATCCTGCTCAAGGTCTCACAGCTTCTCACCGTCACCCACAAGCGTAGTAACGAGGGGTGACATCCGAGGAAGCCGGGGCCTCTGGCAGTACCTGTCTCTGGGCAGTGATCCAGAGGGGGAGGACGCCATTGTCCCACCACTCGGTCTTGTTCTGCGTGGCCTTGAAGGAGTACTTCCAGAGCGTCTCTGTGTTGAACATCATGTTGTGAATGACTCCATGGTCCTCGATCCAGCGCCCTGGGGGAGGAAGGAGGGAGGTGGTGAGACGCTCGGGAATGGATGTCGCCTGGTGTTGATGTGCTTTGAGGGTGTAGACGGTGTGGCGTGAAAGAAAGACCTCAGTGGCCAGCTGAGGTGGCTCATGCCACCTCTCTCATGAAAGGTAGGAAGGGAGGGAAGGAAGGAGGGAGGGAGGGAGGGAAGGTGGGAGAGGAGGAGGGAAGGCCAGCCCAGCACTGAGCTGGCAGGCAACTCTTTCCTCCTCAAAATGTAGACTGGTTCAGGCAGCACAAAGCCAGCCAAGTGTGTATAACTTCACATCTTTCCTTTCAGCCCCCTCAGTCTCCTGAGCAATGAGAAAAGTCACCGAACTCTTTCTTTTTACTTTTTTTTTTTTGAGTTGGGGTCTCACTCTGTCACCCAGGCTAGAGTGCAGTGGCACACTCACAGCCACCACAGCCTCGACCTCCTGGGCTCAGAAGATCCTTCTGCCTCAGCCTCCCGAGTAGCTGGGACTATAGGCGCCACCACACCTGGCTAACTTTCTTTTATTTTTTTTATAGAGGCAGGGTCTCGCTACATTGCCCAAGTGATCCTCTCGCCTTGGTCTCCCAAAGTGCTGGGATCATGGGCTTGAGCCACTGTGCCCGGCCTTGGATGGCTTTTGACTGTGTTTTTCCCATTAGATTCTGCCTTTCTGTGAATTCATTATGTGCAAGGACTGGAATGTGTGGAGCCCAGGCTTACCTCGGTTAGGTGGAGATACTGGGACTGATTACAGAAGGTAGGCAGGGCCTGCAGAGCGCGCCATCTAGACCTTCGTGGGAAAGGAGAAATGACCAGAGAAGGAGCCCTGGCTGCCCTTGCAGAGAAGAGCCATCCACCCGTGCTGTCGGGGCAGGTAGTGTCGGAAGCCATTTCCTCAGCCCTTCTAACCCCCTCACTCACCTCCAGGCTTGAGGTTTTTGTTTTCCTTCTAGGCGATGTCATGCATGTCCTTCTCATTCCGAGTCATGCCTCGTCAACTAGTGCCTCACTTTGCTGTCTTTTAATCAGGCCTCGAACCCCATCTCTTTCTTGGGTTGTTTATTTTACTTTATTTTTTGTAGAGATGAGGTCTTGCTATGTTCCCTAAGTGGGTCTTGACTTTCTGGGCTCAGGAGACCCTCCCACCTCAGCCACCCGAGTAACTGGGGCTACTGGTGGATGCCACCATGCCTGGCTAATTTTTAAATTTTTTTGTAGAGATGAGGTCTTGCTGTGTTGCCCAGGCTGGTTTCAAACTCCTGGGCTCAAGCAATCCTCCCACCTTGGCCTCCCATAATGCTGGGATGACAGGCATGAGCTATCTGTCCTATTCATGATCTTTCACAGACCACTGATCAGACCTGCGACCTGAAAACTGAGCTGAGGGCCCAATCTGCTGTCACCAGCTATTTTGAGAAGTTACTTTATTCCTTCCCCTCCATGCAAACCTGAAGAGGGTTGTTCAGGGAGACCTGCCCTGCCCACCCCAGGAGTTGTTATGAAGAGCAAGTCAGATCACATGAGACGGAAGTCTGAAAAAGCTTCCAAAGCACCACACAATGGGACTGTCCTTTAAAATTACTTCCAGTTATGTTTCCCTTTCTCCCACTGCCTTCTCTTTTTTTTTTTTTTTTTTTGAGTTGGAGTCTCGCTCTGTCGCCCAGACTGGAGTGCAGTGGCCGCTCCCGGCCACCGCAGCCTCGACCCGCTGGGCTCCGGCGATCCTTCTGCCTCAGCCTTCCAAGTAGCTGGAACTACACGCGCGCACTACCATGGCCGGCTAATTTTTTAATTTATTGTAGAGATGAGGTCTTGCTTGCCCAGGCGGGTCTCGAACCCACGGGCTCAGGCAATCCACTCACCTCAGCCTCCCAAGGCGCGGGATTACAGGCTGAGCCAC
>CAUYQG010029837.1:0-14453 GCA_963574415.1 Tarsius wallacei
AAAAAAAAAACAAGGCACAGAACATTATGAAGAGAAATCTAACATTCGTTTTTAAAAACAGTAAAAAACACATATTTGAATTGACTTTTATATGCACAAAAATCCTGGAAAGGCAACTAGGAACTAACAATACTGAAAAAACGAACTTAAAATGTGGTCATCTTTAGGAGAGGACAGTAAGGAAGGGGCAGATGGAGGACAGGGTGGAAAGGACACTGTTAAGAATGATATAAATGTATGGCCCAGTCAAAAATGAATATATGTTTTTATTTAAGAAGGTTGGGGGAGGAAAAGAACTTGACAGAACTTTGGTGAGAGGCTACAAAGGTAAAATCCAAGACTTTAGAACAAACCCCATGAGGAGTAAGAAGCGAGTCTGCTGCTGAGCTCAGAAAGGAGAAAGGTGAGTGAGAGGTGACAGAACTTCCACATACGAGACAGTTGCTAGCTGTCCACCATCTTCCCTGAAAATGGAAGGCAATAAAGATCAAACATGAGTGGTTAAGCCTAAATATCCAAATAATACTGTGATTACGCGACTCGGTTAGCAAAGAGATATGTAGACTTGCCTTCTCTGAAGTCAGCCACTCCTTTCTACTCCATGGGCTCTTCCTCTTAAATCACCTGTTGCTTTGAAATACAGAACTCTCAGTTCACTGGCTTCACCACCCTGCCCTGAATTTTGACAGGGTTCAGTTGCTTTAGAGCCGAGTACCAAGCCCTTCATGATCTGCACCAGCCTGTTAGCCTAGGGGTTTTGGCGGGTGCTTTCTGCTTTCTTCCTTCCACACAATACACTCTCACTTTAGTCTGGCGAAACTTCCTCTTTTCAAAACCTGTGTATTTTTGTGACTCCATGACTTTGCTGATGCTGGTCTTACTTCCTAGAATAGTCCTCTACTTTTCTTCCTAGAGAGCTCCTCCTCACTCCTGACCCAACAACTAACACCTCTGTAAAACACTTTTGAAACCCTCCCTAACACCTCTGTAAAACAATTTTGAAACTCTCCCTAAGGCGTAGGAGGGCACACAAAATTTGTTGTGCCCTCCTACGCCTTCGCATATCATCTGCCCATATCTCTGTTCTATTGGAATAGACGTTTGGTACCACATTAAATTTTGACAGATGCCGGATGTTAATTTTATCTTTTACTCTTAGAAACCAATACGGTGGCCCACAGCTAGTACAGTGCCTGGCTTCAAGTTACATTCCCTGTAAAAAGAATGAGGTGTAAACAACATAGCTGGGAATAAGAAAATCCAGACTCTTCATTCTGTGCTTATCTATTTCAAATACGTTAAGGAAATGGGATGATCACTAGTCTGTTCTATTAATACTGTGTTGACATCTTTAGGGACAGAATCCAAGACATTCTCTGGAGTGTATTAAATAAATCCTAAATACTTCAGAACACATTCAATTGCAAAAGATACACAGCGGCCTTATTATCAATACAATTACACAATGCGGAATATAAATATGCACCATCATGCTTTGAGAGTGAAGCTCCAACAGTTGTGTGTCCTACTTGAAGATGGTAATTTGGGCGTGTATTTTCTGATTACACATGTATTTAAAACTTCTCCACTTAATGCGCTACTCATTTGTTTTACCATTTTGGTTTATTTCCTTAAGAAGAAAAAGGTCACAATGGCTCCTACCTTGACCTCACCAATCCCAGCCTCCACGCTTCCAATTATAAAATGAATGGAACCTTTTTATCAAACCGTAGTTTTGGGACTGGATCCCCAACATGTCAGAAAAAGACCTTGTAGTTTGTGCTTCATCAAAAAATTTCAATCATCAAATCCAATCTCAGGTTTATATTTTATGTCCAAAGACTTGTTCACACATCTGGGTCTCTGTGCAATCATTTCGTTTATCATAATTGGGATTTATCAGAAAATTGAATCAACCAGAAATATTGATGCCTTCTTTCAGTCCAATTTTACACTGAATCTACATAAGAGAAATTGAATGAAACTCCACTGGAGTTAGGCCAATCTGGCCTGAACTTCCAGTTCAGTCATAACTCTTGGACCTTGGGCAAGTATTCCTCCTTGCTAAACCTTTGTTTCCTCGCCTATAGAAGAGGAATAGCAATAACATTCCCTAGAGAGTTTTGAAGTATGATTAACATAGAAATTGATAGCACACAGTACCTGGCACATAACAGGTCCTCAATAAGTTGTGTTTATATAATATTTTCATCTGCCAAGCAATATTTTCTGTGCCTTGTTGCTGTTTCCTCAGTCTAGATCAGCCTTGCTCCTTCCTACCCTGTCCTGACCAGACCAATTCATCTTGGTCCTTACATATCAGTGTTAACTCCCCTAAGAAAACTCCCTGACTCCCTGCCACTTCTCCAGGCCAGGCAGTCACCCTTGAATTTTTTCCTTTGACATTCTGGGCTTACCCTGTCATTGCCCATCTCACACTGCATCATGATGTTTATTTACTTGTCTGTCTCCTCTACTTTGGTGTAAGTTCCTTGAGAAGGGAGATGGTGTCTTAATTTGTGTTGTCTCGGTAACTTTACTTCTAACACTAAGTCTGTGTTTAGAAGAGAAATAAACATCAGGGACCCTAAATACTTTAATTTAGACAGCCAAAAGAAACCATAGGAGTTAATCCTACTTCTGGGTATACATCCAAAGGAATTAAAATTAGAATCTCGAAGAAACACTTGCAGACCCCTGTTCAGTGTAGCATCATTCCCAACAACCAGGACACATGCTGTGGTTTCAACGTTTGTGCTCCCTCCAAAATCCATACTTTGGACCTACGGCAATTAAGTTATGAGGGCAGAGCTCTCACAACTGGGATTAATGACTTTGTAAAAGAAATGCAAGGGAGCTGAATCCTCGCTTTTGCCTTTCTGCCCCATCTGCCATGTGAGAACAAAGTGTTTGTCTCCTCCGGAAGACACAGCCACAAGGAACCGTCTTGAAAGCAGACAGCAGCCAGTGCTTTGCCTCCTCATCCTCGAGGACTGTGAAAAATGGATCCTACTGTTTACAAATTAGCCAGATTGTGGTCATTTATGTCATAGCAGCACATATGGACTAAGACAACATGTAAGCAATCTAAATGTTTGTTGACAGGTGAGTGGATAAAGAAAATATGGCATACACAGATAATGGAATACTATTCAGCCTTAAAAAAAAAAAGACAGAAATCCTTCCATTTGCAATAACATGGATGAACCTAGAGGACATTATGCTAAGTGAAATAAGTCAGGCACGGAAGGTCCAACACTACAGGGCATCACTATACGATGAATCTAAAATAGTTAGACTCACAGAAGCAGAGAGTGGAATGGTAGTTTTGTTTTGTTTTGGGGGGGTTTTTTGAGACAGGGTCTCACTCTGTCACCCGGGTTGGAGTGCAGTGGTGTGATCCCAGTTCCCCATAGCTTCAACCTTCTGGACTCAGGCGATCCTTTTGCTTCTAACTCAGCCTCCTGGGTATGTTAAGGGCTGGGAGGGGAGGGAGAATAAGGAGGTATTAGTTTAAGGTACAAAGTTTTATTTATACAAGATGAATAAATCTTAGAGATCTACAGTACTGCACAGTGCCAGAGTTAACAACACTGTATTGTAAACTTTAAAATTTACTAGAAGGGTAGATCTTATGTTAAGTGGTGATGTCACACACACGTACAAAATAATAATAGACAATAAAGGCCAGGTGCTGTGGCTCATGCCTGTAATCCCCATACTTTGGGAGGCTAAAGCGGAAGAATCTCTTGAATCCAGGAGTTTGAGATCAGCCTGGGCAATATAGTGAGACCTCATTGCTGCAAAATAAATATACAAGTTAGCTGGGTGTAGTGGCACATGCCTGTAGCCTCAGCTACTCAGGAGGCTAACTGGGCAAAAGGATCGCCTGAGTCCAGAAGGTTGAGGCTATGGGGAACCGGGATTGTGACACTGCACTCCAGCCTGGGTGACAGAGTGAGATCCTGTCTCAAGAAAAAAAAAAAAGAGAGAGAGAGAGAGAGAAAAGAAACGACAAGGGGGGAGAGGAAATGTTTGGAGAAAATGGATATGTTTATGGCATGGATATCAGTGATGTCTTCATGGGTTTATACTTATCTCCAGACTCACCAAGTTGTATACAGTAAACACATACTTCCTTTTGTATGTCAGTCATGACTAAAGTAAACAACTCAGAGGGAGAATCCCTGTTATGCCAAATGTTTAAAAATGTTTAAGTCCTGAGTTTGTCATCACCCTTCTCAAGAAAGAAAAGAGCAGTACGTTTTGGTTAGCCTAAAGATCCTCGTATTGAATCTAGTGCTTTCCTTGAATGCCATGTAAGTGAAGTAAAAGGGAAACTCTGCCAGAGGCAAATTCAAGTATAACATGAACAATGTCCATAACAACACATATTTATGATGTCCAAAGGCCACAGCAATGTCTTAGCAAATCTATAGATAAATAAATAATAAATGAGCAATCTTCTGCTTTAGGTACAAGTTTGGTAGAAAGCCTTTTAACGTCCAGTGATGAGTATTTTTTAGCTGATTCTGTGTATTTAATCCTCTGAAGAACTCTATTTGAGACTGGAGTAATGCTGGCTCCAGAAATGCTGGTAACATGCAAGAATTCTCTACGTCTTCTTCTTCAAATTCTCTCTTCACACGCAAACACCAGTTAAGATTAACTAACAAGATTGTCTTTCAAAATGGGAAACACCACTGGGGGATGGAAGAAGAAGTAAAACTATCTTTTGAGTCCTGTAACAGATGAGTTAGAGCCACACATCTAGCTAAGATCAGAGTCAATCTTGCACTAGAAGTGAAGGGAGATCATCTAAATCTGAAAGTCTCAGACGCTTACGCTCAGCTCACTCTTTATACTTTGGTGCAGAGCAGTATATCCAGATTTTGCTATGCAGGAATCTGGAGAGGTGTTCCACTTCAAAAGTCAAGAAAACCTGACTTTCAAGCCAAAGGCATGCAGAGGCCTACAAGAGCATATATATAAATATATACACACACACACATATATACACACACACATATATATTTTTTAACACAGCAAGTAAACAGGGGAAAATTTTTATTTATAATGACCTCTATTACTTAAGTAAGGGAGATTCTAGTAAATGAAAGATTTTGTTTGTGGAGCATAAATGAATTCACCAGCACCCTCAGGATGATGACCTCTGGCTATCTTTATAGATGGCTTTAAGAAATCCGTGTGGGGAGCCCCAGCTGGAGGAGTCTGCACCACACCCTACTGTTGTGTTTAAGAATGGAGAGATGCCGAGGGGGGAAGGGCTGAAGGGAAGGCGGTGGGAGTGGAGGAGGGAGGAGACTCCGTCACCAGTCACAGTGAAAGACGAGAGAAACTATCGTCCGCGTGGGGAGGGGACTCTGAGCTCTGTGGTATAAACCAGCCTCCCCATCAAGCCTTCAGCGAAATGTCCAGCAATGCTTGCTGGAGAGGCCATTTATTGGGGAATAAGGAAACCCTCTGAGTTCTGCATGACGTGAGACAAAAAGTGTCCACAAGGTCCAGCATCTGACTCACCCAATAATTTTAGTCTTTTGGTTTAATTTAAACTCCAAAGAGACAAAATAATTTCATCGTAAACAGAGCTAAAGGGGAAAAAAGATACACTAACCCAACCACCATGAGCTGTTTATCCTGTAAGGTTTTGCTGTTCGTAACTGATCAAAAACTAGGTTACTTGGAGTCAATAATGACTAGACTCTTTAGACAACCTTGAAATAGAGTTTAATCTTCCATGCATGCTGCTACAATTTAAGCTGAAACAGCTATACTGACAAAGCTGTAAATATTTCTCTTTGAATCCCAACAGTCCAACACAGGCTGTCTCTGTGGTAAAATCCTCCCTCCTGGCTGATGAAATTGGTTGCTATGGTAACAGAGTTAGCAGCACCAAGTGGCAGAAAATCATTTCTTATCCAAAGCAAGATGCCTTCCCCCTCACAAAATAATGCCAGCGCCCAGACAGGCAAAGTAACAGAAAGCAAAAGCCCTGATTGTGAACACTCTAAAAGTCACAGACAGACGCAACCTCCTACTTCCTCCACTAATTCCTGTCCCCACACCACCCATCCCCTGACCCCAAACAAAAATAGTGTTCTGATGCATCCCACCCTTTACTACAAATCTTCCTTCTCTTTGGGCTGTTTTGTAGTGACAGTGTCATTTGATCGTCCTTTGCAGATGCTCACTGGCAGCCAGAGCAGTCGCAATTGCCCTTCCAACGTCCTCCTCACACTCCAAGGCCATCGACAAATTCAGCCGGATGCTTACCTGTGAAGAAAGACACGTCGCCTTCCTCTCCAAACGGGTGGTCCTTTTCAAGTGCCTCATTTCATTTCCTGGTGGGGCCGCTTTTTCTAAACGTCCCTGAGTCATAATTCTGACGTCACTTTTTGCTTCTCCAACTCTTCTGTTCGGCAGATCGCACCAACTGCTAAGTTATTCAGATACTTTTTTGTCGCGTTGTCTTATTCCATCCTTCCTCTTCTTTCCCTAGAAACTTCTCAGATGCAGAAACTGCATGCCATATGCGTCTGTGCTGACCTCTCTCCCGGTGCCATGCCCTCTACTCTCATTTTCCCGCACTCCTTTATATGAATGTAGCTATCCAAAAATATTTTTCTTTTCTCAGTCTTTAGAAACAGAGAATGCCTTGTAGGATGAAACCTGCCTTTGTTGAGGAAATGCTCAGATAAGCTGCTTTTTGGTAGCAGCTCAGTCTGCCAGGCCTGAAATTGGGTGGAACTGTTGTTGCATTGAGGGGAGGGGAAGAATTTGTCTGTTACATCAGCAGTTGAGGGAAAAAGCGGGAGGAAGAAAGATGGGGTCTCCAAACCTTCAGGGAAGTGAGCGGAGTCACAAAGCGCCTGGTTAAAGTGGGTTTTAGTTATTTCTTTAGTCTGTTTTGTGGGTCTTGCGGGTGCGTGTGTGGGGAAGGTGCCATGCTCATCACCTTCAGATTGATACAGGCAAGGTTTGGGCAGCCAGTTGTCACCATTAGGCAGACATGGAGGTCAGATTAAAAGCACGAGTCAGAGAAGTCAGAAACTCTCACAATTCTAGAAGGGCTCTGGATTCTCACTTGCCATGTGTTTAAGTGTTCGATGCGTGTTTACATAAATCTCTGAGGAATAGAAGGCCCAATTGATGTCTGGCCTACATCATATTGAATTTATGTAATTTTTTAGGCTACCTTTAATCCTTTCTGGCTCAAGTGAGAGCATAAAAATAAGTCAGTAAATAAATAATGTTTAAAGAATGTGGAAACAAAGGGGCACTGCTTATACATTGTGATTACAACCTTATAAAAACTATTCATTGGAAAAAATAGCCTAAAGGAAATTTTCCAAAATAATAAACTATGTTTGGTAATGGAATTCTGGGTAACGTTCTCTTTTTCAAACATTCCGTGATATGGTTATGTCGCTTTGGTTTTGGATTTTAAAAAGGTAACTATGAAGACCATCGAACAACATGAACTGTTCATGAGAGGATATTAAGTTTAAAGACGAGAATAAAAGTAGAATGCAGTATGTCTACAATAATGTAACATAAAAATATAAGTGGAGGTAGAAGAGATCTTGAAAATTGTCACAGTTTGACTTTTTCTGGGAGCATACTCTGAGACAGAGTTGGGTTCACAGTGCTTATCAGCAAGCACTTTTAGGACCAAGACCTGTAGAAAGAAGGAAGAGGAACCAGGAACGGGCAGAGAGAGAAGTCTAGCTGAACTGGCCATGAGAATTGCTCCCTACCGAACCAGAATACCCAACCTGTATACTCCCACCCCAATCAGTCCCTGGATTTGGGCCACGCAAAGAGGGGTGACTTTGGGAGAAGCAGTTCTTTTCCTGAGCTGGGACTGCCAGCTGAAGGGTATCAGCTGAAAACACTTCCAAGAGCTGAGGCAACAGTCTTTCCTTGAAGGTTGATCTGAACCGCTCATGTCCATATCTGGGACAAAGAACACGTTTTGTATGCAATGGTAGGCTAAAACATCATTCAAAGATTTTTTTGCAAAAATAGTTTTTAATTTTGCTATCTCATCTTTTTTATTTCTGTAAGATGGGGATATTACTAGTATCAATCTCATAGCACTGTTGTGAAGATTAAATGAAATAACTGTAAGGTACAATGTTTGGCACAAAATGCATAATAGTATTATTGTTCTTCTTTTGCAATATTTCTTGACTTATACTACCCTGAGAAGCTAGTGCTCTTCTTTGTATTCACTTTGTAACTAGTCAGTGCTAAATCACTTTTTTTTTTTGCACCTGCCCTTTATATTTCTGCTTCCTGGTGTTGAAATGATGCTGGAAACTGTGCTATCTTGTGAACATACAATGACAACCAAGAGGACAACAGACCAGCACTCTAGGAATGGTAAAACAAAAGAATAAAGATCTTTGATCGTATCACTGACATGCCAAACAACCATGATAATATCTACTTCTGGACTTCTCATTAAGTAAACAATAAATATTCATATGACTTAAGCTATTTTTGTTGGGTTTTGTTACTTGCAGCTAGACATTTCTAACTAATATGTAGGAAAACAGGAACACATGGAAGACTGGAAGGAAAGAAATACATAAAGTTTATTAGCTGGTTTGAGTTCTGTAAATTAGTAGAGTTGTGTGAATATGGGAACATAATAGATATCACTTAATGATGAGGTCTCATCTGACTGTCCGTTTCAAGTTGGTCTGTTGTTTAATTTCTGAACATCTCTCTACCCATGAGACAAAACAAATTAATCCCACCTTTGCCTTTAAGCTACACAGAGCATGTGTAAGAGGAAAAGAAAGGATACTAATGAGACTTTCTGTTTATTGGTACATACCAGTACAGTCACTTAAAAAAGAAGTCATTTAGTAAACTGTGGCTCTTAGAACTTTCGTAAAAAGACCAGCATTCTGAAAATTCCCAATTTTGCCCATAGTAAGTAGTTTTTAAATATAAACCATTTATCCTCTTTATCGTTCAGCAAGTATGGTCCATGTGGAATTGGAAAGATAATTTAATCACCATTTCTTAGAAGAGTCATGGGAGCATGACACACTTGGTGACTAGTGTAGATCACAGAGGAAATAATTCAGGAACTGGGGATAAAAGTCATTTTCCAGAATTCTCCCAGTTAATGAGAAGTGGGGGGGAGTAGAGCTGAGTGCTTCCTACATTTTTGTTCTTCATTCTAATTCTCTAAATGATGCTGCTTGTCTAAGGTAAATTTTAAGTTTATTTTATTTTATTTTATTTTTGAGTTGGAGTCTCACTCCATCGCCCAGACTGGAGAGCAGTGGCCGCTCCCGGCCACCGCAGCCTCGACCTGCTGGGCTCTGGCGATCCTTCCGCCTCAGCCTTCCAAGTAGCTGGAACTACAGGCACGTGCTACCACGCCCGGCTGATTTTTGATTTATTGTGGAGATGAGGTCTCACCAAGTTGCCCAGGCGGGTCTCGAACCCGCGGGCTTAGACAAGCCACTCACCTCAGCCTCCGAAGGCACGGGATTACAGGCTGAGCCACCGAGCCCGGCTTAATATATTTTTTAAAGCTACAGAAATAAAAGTTTCCCAAATTACTATTTTAGATGAGTTTCAAGAACTGTAAAGTTTTGAATTGGAACACTATAAACAATAAGACTGATTAGCTTTCAATAAGAATAGAGTGAATCCATTTCCAAAAAAAAGATGGATACAATGACTCAAGCCAGGTCTATTGTTCACAGAAGCTAATACACACATTGAAAATGGCGGTTATTTAGCAAAACGTTTCCCCAAGTTGGCGGCCCATTTTTGGTTCACTTATACCCTAAATCCTGTTTTGTGATGGCTCCCGGCTTCATGCGAATGACTGTACATGTGTCCCAGTGAGATGATTTCTCAGTTCATGGTTGCAGTCCACAGGCTTAACAGAAAAACTCCCTGCTGTTTTCTGCTGAAGTTCCAGGTGTCAAAACTTCCCAGCTTGACACCCTAGCATATCTTTCCAGACCTGTCTCTTGGCTGCTCGTGTGCTTGAACACTTATCCTCGACCCTTCAAATGCTGTTCAACAAAGTTCATGTAACCTGACTCTACCCCAAGGATCTGTTTGCTGCTTTAGCTCACCACCTTAGTTGAATTAGAACCGTGAGGATAGCACTGGCGCCACTGGTGAGTCGGAAGCCACAGACCCTTGCAATAAACAGAGTGCCTCTGTACCCAGCCAGCTCTCACTTCTGTAGTTCATGCTTCCCCGACCCCTCTGCTCGTCAGAAATGACTCAGAAATGTCCAGAATTAACACAAGTTCAGCAAGCACAGTCCTGAGTCAGAGTAAGTGGTCTGAGCTGGTCAAAAGGCCTACACAGCACAATCAAGCAAACCCTGGACAGATGCCTCAAATATATAACCGAGGACTTACTTTTTTTTTTTAACCTCAAGCTAAAGAACTTGGCGCAGACAGGACCAATTTTAATGTTGTATGAGAAAGAAGAATACTTGGCAGAGAGATAAAGCGATTCCCTCTAATTCACACATTCTGTGAACGGGTAGGCAGAAACAAAGCTATTGAAATTTTTTGCCAGATTACAGACTATTCCTAGAGTTCTTTTTTTAATCTAAATGAGATTAAGACAATATTGGGCAGTGTTTCCCAAAATGTGGGCTGAGAGCGCTTTTTCCCCAGAATCAGGGGGGCTTATTTAAAACACAATTTTTGGACGAAATTTCAGGCCTTAATCAGACTCTCAGGGAGAGGAGAGAATGCTAGGAGTGTGTATTTTAACTAGATCCTCAGATAGTTATGTGTCCTCAAATCTGAGATCCACGGATGTAGAAAACATAGAATTTTACTAACATCATCTATGCTTCTCAAATGTGCCTGGAGCCCCAGGGCTCTTGTTAAACAGAGAACCAGGCCTCTCCTCAGGTGATGCAGTTTCAGTAGGTATGAGTCAGGGTCCCAGAATAAAATAAAATAAAAGCCCGAGATGATTGTTACGATGAGGCAATTCCAGGTAACCCTGACAGGAGATGATTGCTTAAAGCATATCTCAGTTATACTTCATAATAATAGAGCTGACATTTACCGAGTCCTTACCACACTAAACACTCCGTCAGGTGTTTTACTGTTAAGTCACCTCAGAACAGTCTTATGAGGTAGGTGGTTTTATGATCCTTATCTTATGAAGAAGGAAAATTAAACTTAGCCCTTACCCAAGGTCACACTTCTAGTGAACAGAGAAGACAGAATTTGAGCTCAACTCATAAGAGTCTAAGATCCCTACTCACCCCATGGGACTAGCCTACCTCTCTTCCTGTATCAGACAACTGCCAGAACCAAGTGATTGCCCCTAAGGTTTCTACTACAGTTTCACCTGCAAGGTTTTCCTGTACGTCGTTTTGCAGTCTTAAACCAAGACTCAATGCTCCAGGTCATAAAATCTATTCCTCGTTATTCAAAAATGTTTTTCTGTTTTAAGTTTTTGTTTAAAAAATTATGTTTCTGTTGTTTGCAATACAAAATTCGCCTCTTTTATTTTGTATTTCAAGGATGTGGGGTACAATTCAGGAATAGATCTACAAATGGCCACTGTACAGATAAACTTTGGCCTCACTTTGGTCCCCACTTCACCTGGTTTGAGATCAGGTATCCCTATTGATGAAGTGTATCCCCGCTTCCCTGGTAGTGTCCCACTTCTGCCAATTCCTGTTTTATAGTATTGTGATAACTGTTCAGGGTCCGCTTATGAGTGAAAACATATGGTACTCAGATCTCTGTTTCTGTGATCGATCCTTGAGTATGATAGACTCTAAATCCATCCAAGTTGCTGCAAAGTACATAAGTTTCTCCTTCTTTATGGCTGCGTAATATTCTATCATGCTTATGTACCACATTTTTTAAATCCAGTCCACTTTTGTTGGGCAGCGTGGTTGGTTCCATGTTTTTGCTATTTGGAATGATGCTGCAATAAACATGAGTGTGCAGGTATCTTCTTCATAGTGTGATTTGAGTTCCTCTGGGTATATTCCCAGAAGGGGGGTTGCTGGGTTGTATGGAAGGTCGATTTTTAGATCTTTTAGGAACTGCCACACTGTTTTCGACAGAGGATGTACTCGTTTACACTCCCACCAACAGTGTAGAAGTGTTCCCTTTCCCCCACATCCTCTCCAGCATCTGTTGTTTTTTGAGTTATTGATGGTAGCCATCCTGACTGGAGTTAGGTGGTGTCTCAGTGTGGTTTTAATTTGCATTTTTTTGATGATTAGTGAGGCTGAGCATTTTTTCATGTATCTGTTGGCTGCTCATCTGTCTTCTTTTAAGAAGTGTCCATTCATATATTTTGCCCACTTTTTAATAGGGGTGTTTTTTTTCTTTTCAGCACGTTTGAGTTCCTTGTAGATCCTAGGTGTTAGACCTTTGTTAGATATAGAGTTGGCAAATATTTTTTTCCATTCTGTGGGCTGTGTCCCTGCTCTCTTGAGGGTTTCTTTTGCTTTGCAGAGGCCTTTCAGTTTGATGACGTCCCACTTGACAATCTTATCTCTTATGGCATGGGCATTTTGGGTTTCGATCAGGAATTGGTTTCCAGTTCCAATTATATCATCAGCAAAGAGGGATAACTTGACTTGCTCTTTTCCTATTTGGATACCCCTGATTTCCTTCTCTTGCCTGATTGCTCTAGCTAGGACTTCCAACACGATGCTGAACAAGAGGGGTGAAAGTGGACAGTCTTATCTTGTTCTGGTTTTCAGGGGGAAGTGCTTTCAATTTCTGTCCATTTAGTAATATGCTGGCTGTGGGCTTATCGTAGATGGCTCTTACTATTTTGAGGTATGTTCCCTCTATACCTAGGTGTTTACGGGTTTTTATCAAGTAGGGATGCTGGATTTTATCAAAAGCTTTTTCTGTGTCTAACGATATAATCATGTGATTTCTATTTTTACATCTGTTGATGTATTTAATTATATTTATGGTCTTGCAGATGTTGAAACAGTCTTGCATCCTGGGGATGAAGCCCACTTGGTCATGGTGGATGATTTTTTAGATGTGTTGTTGGATCCGATTTGCTAGAGTCTTGTTGAATATTTTTGCATCTCTGCTCATCAGGGATATTGGCCTGTAGTTCTCTTTCTTTGTTGAGTCTTTACCTGGTTTGGGTAACTGTGTGATATTCGCTTCATAAAATGATTTAGGGAGAAAAGTCACCTCTTTATAGGAACGCTGGAAGTTTCTACAACATTGGTTTCTCCTTCAGTGACCTTGTTGACTCTGCTTCTATGTCACAGCACAGAACTCAGGGTGATTACTGCCATGAGACTGGACAGGTGTCACAAAAGTCTCACTCTATGCAGCTAGAACAAAGAGGCTTTGGTCTTAGGTGATTTTGATCATTAAAAAAAGCTATATTTTTTTACACACAAATTCTGACTCAGGCTGATCTCCTGAGCTCATGAATTAACTTTGGAATTTGTCAAAGTTTGTAAAAGGACAATCTTTACAAATCTACTCTCTGTGCAGACATATTGCCTTGTATCGTGGTATATCAAAGAATGGGTATGTTAGGGTTAGAGACAGACATGGAGAGGTCTCTGTGGATTTGGGGTTGGGGCAAGGAGGGGAGGAGGAAGGGAAGGGAGTTGTTTTTTTCCCAAATTAATGGGCATTGCGAGCCAATTTTTTCCTCATTCAAATTCAAAGGTGGGAAAAGAAACTTGATGGTGGTTAAAATTAACGGGCATACAAGGGGTCCCCCAAACCCCTGGAATTTATTTATTTAAAAATTGTGCCTTTATTCTTACATGTTTAAACCTCAGTCACCTTCAAAGTACTCTCCCTTTGATGTGATACACCTATGGAGATGCTTTTTCCACTGCTCAAAACAGTTCTGAACTTGTCAATGATGATACCTTCCAGTGCTTCTGCTGTTTTTTGCTTCACTTCCACATCAGCAAAACATTTCCCTTTGAGGACTTTTTTTAATCCAGGGAAACAAACAAATAGAAAGTCACTTGGGGCAAGAGAGGATGAGCAGGAGGGTGGGCACAGGGGTCATGCTGTTTTTGATCAAAAACTGCTGAACACTCAGCGTGGTGTGGGCAGGTGTGCTCCTAAATCACCCATCGTGAAATGGGCAAACGTGTTGAAAGAATCTAAATTTTTTTTTTTTTTTTTCCTGAAGCCAAAGGCTGCCTCTCATAACAAGGCGAGCTGGTCCACTGATGCTAACGAGTTCCTAGAACACTTGCCTAGTGGGGGAAGACTGTATTACAAGGGACCTGCCCACCAAATTCGGGTGTTTTGGGGGTTCCACTTGTACCAAACCTGATTTGGGGAGCAGACATCTTCCTGATGGGTTATTTAGCACTTGGCAGTTCTCAAGCAACCAAGCAATGGCTCACACGTAGCCCAAATGGACAAGAAGAAGCAAGTCAGTAATTGTTCTTC
>CAUYQG010029842.1:0-11180 GCA_963574415.1 Tarsius wallacei
CAAAGCCTCCACCAACAACCACTGAGAAGAGGAGAACCTATTCAGTAAATGGTGCTGGGAAAACTGGCTGACCACATGCAGAAGATTGAAACAGGACCCCTACCTATCACAGTACACAGAAATTAATTCTAAATGGATCAAAGACCTAAACATAAAACCTCAAACTATAAGAATCTTAGAAAGCACAGGAGACACTCTTATGGAAACTGGAACTGGCAACCAATTCCTATTCAGAACCCTAAATGCCCATACCTTAAGAAATAAGATAGACAAGTGGAACGTCATCAAACTAACAAGCTTCTGCAAAGCAAAAGAAACCATCAAGAGAGCAGGCAGACAGCCCACAGTATGGGAAAAAATATTGCCAACTGTGTATCTGACAAAGGCCTAACATCTAGGATCTACAAGGAACTCAAATGTACTGAAAGGAAAAAAACAGCCCCATTAAAAAGCAATCAAAAGACATGAATAGACACTTCTCAAAATAAGATATACAGGCAGCCAACAGACACATGAAAAAGTGCTCAGCCTCACTGATTATCAGAGAAATGCAAATCAAAAACACATTGAGATACCACCTAACCCCAGTAAGAATGGCCATCATTAATAAAACAAACAACAACAGATGCTGGCAAGGATGCGGTGAAAAAGGAACACTTCTACACTGCTGGTGGGAATGCAAACTAGTACAACCTCTTTGAAAGACAGTGTGGTGATTTCTGAAAGAACTAGAAATTGACCTTTCATATGACCCAGCAATTCCCCTGTTGAGAATATACCCAGAGGAACTCAAATCATTCTACAAAAAAGATACCTGCCTGTGTATGTTTGTTGCAGCTCTATTCACAATAGCAAAAACACGTAACCAACCATGCTACCCATCGAAGCTGGATTGGATTAAAAAAAGTGGTATATATACACAATGGAATATTATGCAGTCATAAAGAAGGACAAACATATGGACTTCACAGCAACTTGAATGGATTTAGAAACAAAGAACAGAGACCACATGTTCTGACTCATAAGCAGACCTTGAACAATTATCATAATACTATAAAAAAAGGATTGGCAGTAGCTGGAAACTGCCAGGGGAGGGGGCTGGGATTGGCAGTTGAGGGAAGCGGCTAGGGGAGGGAGGGGCATATCTCATCACCAAGGGTACCCCCATAATCAACGTTTGTATACCTAACCCTGAATTGTACACCACAACTTTAAAATTAAAGAAGGTGTTTTAAATTATTTAAAGGGGTCAGGAAGCTGTGATTCTTATTTTCCTGTTGAAATAAGTCCCTTGAGATGCCTGTCATCAGTCAAGGCTGCTTCATAAGATCCCATATCACCTTAGAACCGTTGAGTCAAAGAACAAAACAAGGCTTAGTGTGCCAGAGCGTTTTGGCTTCTTATCATGATTTATTCAGAGTGCTAGTAAAATTAAGCTCAATACACATACCTTATTTTGAGTAATTAGTTACCAAGCATGCTAAAATCCACTAGAGTCCTAGACTATACTTGCTCAGCAGGGAAAAATAAAGTTTCAGAGTGGTAAGTGATTTCTGGAGTTACCAGTACAATAGGAACTCATTTCTCAATGGGATACATAAAGGCAGTAGAAATGTTGTATAAGACTTTTGATGATGAATATAAAAGTCACCCATTTTATAGATAGATATAAAAAGTTAACTCCTTGAGGAAAAAGAGTGCTGCTCCACCCCATTAATCTGCAGAGAAACAAGAGTGTCTTTCTGCACTTAAATAAGGTGCACCAGCCTTGGCCTCTAAGTCCATGTAATAAAAAAAGAAAGCTTCGATTTACAAGGTGAGATTGCTGGAGTTGAAAACAAAGACCACAAGGTGCAGTGAAAATGGCCTTGTGCTTTTGGACTTGCAAAGGGGCACATGCAAAAAAATATATGGCTTTGGAAGGTACTAGAACAACATATTTGGCTTAATAGGACCCAAAAGGCCACTGAGTACTGAATCCCTAGTCTAACCATTACCCTGCATGGTGATTATTCTGATTTGACTTTGGCCAACAGTCACCATTTTAAGGAGGGTCAGGGAATTGCATAAGAGTACACCTACCTGATATGGAGAGAACACAGAAGAATTGGAATGAAAATCAGCCCTATAAAAGTCATAAATCATACCTAGTATCAAATTTTACTAACAATTTCAACAATAATTGTAGAATAATAATTTAATTTTGAGGTACACACCAACTAACTCCAAGTCTGAGACTAAGTCTGAGACCACCAACACCACTCCCCAAGGAGCCTTTTTTCCATATCAGAAATTGCTCTGGCCCAGATGTAACATATGAACTCTGTAAATGATGCCTGAAATTGTAACTTACATACAATAGAGCCGTTTGGGGTCATCTCCATTTGATGCGCTGATCACCACATAGATTATGTGACAGTTTTTAGGGAACTAGGGCATGTAAGTCCACAGAGTCCAGATCCCACTGCTTATGGTTTAATGATCATAAGTAGTTCTACAGAAACCAGATACATTCTATTAAAAGCATTCCAGGGCAACCCCCTAGGGTCCCCTCCCACTGTGGGAGCTTTTCTGTCCTCTCAATAAATCCTGCTTTAAAAAAAAAAAGTATTCCATATGTAGCAAGTTTTTCAAGTATCATTAGCATACTTCCCAGGCAGTCTTGTCACTATCTGTTTACGATGAAAATGGACTGAGTTACCTTTTTTTTGGTTTTGTTTTCCCAGGCCATCCTTCAGTAAAGGGAAATCACAGAAGTGGGAAGAAACAGTGTTTTGCCTCTCTTCTCCAAATCATCTTGGTGGACATTTTCGGCAGACCAGCAGGAGTTCAATTTTCCTCGCATGAGAAAAGGTACAATGATGGCTTTCAGCATTGGAATTTCCAGATTTGAGAGTTAGATCAGAATATTATTCTTCTACACAGCATGATAGCAATCCTATCTGGAATCACTACACACTTAAGAAGACCCCTACCGTGTGCTATCAACACCTTCTAATTCCTTTCATCATCTCTTGGACACACATTTTTTCCCCAGTGGTGAAACCAGTTCTCATAGTGCTGTTTAACCAGGGGGTGGGGCCCCCACACCCAACCACGCCTGTGATAGGGCTACACACAAAGTTAGCTTTTCCAAAAAAAAATTTTTTTAAGTCGTAGTCTCACTCTGCTGTCCAGGCTGGAATGCAGTGGCACAATCACAGCTCTCTGCAGCCTCAATCACCTGGGCTCAGGTGATTTTTCCACTTCAGCCTCCTGAGTAGCTGGGACCACAGGCATGCACCAACATGCCCAGCTAATCAAAAAAATATATAAAGACAAAGTGCCACTATGTTGCCAGGCTGGTCTAGACCTTCTGGGTCAAAGAATCCTCCCACTTAGCCTCCCACAGTCCTGAGACTATAGACATAAGCTAGATTGCCCCGCCAGAGTTAGCTTTAATATGGCTACATGTGTCAGTGTCAAGTTATAACTCACTCTGAGTACTCACAGAAATATGCATGCCAAATTTAAATGGATAGATATGGTGTCCTTGGGACTGATATCCAACTTCTTGGTACAATGTGTGCTCTCCGAGGCTGTGTTGCTGGACTCTGTTAAAGCCAACTGTTCCTTCACCTGCACATTTGGGCACTTCCTGTCCAAAGGCCTCTGAGACCTAGAACACCCCAGAAACCCTACCTTTGGCCCCAAAATACCTGAGAGTATTCTTCATGGCCATGGTTATCACACTGGTAGGAGACTTGGGCCTGGAACCATGAGATCAGGTAAAATAAAAATGAAAAAAATGTTGTGAGGTGGGAAAGATATTCAATCTGCTAAGCAATACAGTTGCATTCTCCCTCAGCCCCTCATTCCACCTCCCACATCTAGAAGACATTTCAGTGGAGGCCCCACTTGACTCACCCTCGTTTAGGGTGAGGACATGATAATTTAAACTGCAAGCCCAACTTTAAAATTTTGTCCATCACCTGTTTTGTCTTCCAGGTTTTCAGCTGAATATCACTCCCATTTCAGTGAGACCCCTGAAGTAAGGGTGATAAGTCATGTGGCGTATCTACGTCCCATGATGTTTCCTTATCTACTTCTGTACTCAGACTGTCAAATTCACTGTGCTTGTGCACCTTTGACCACACACACACACAGAGGAAACGCAACAAATCTTAAAAGTGCAGCGTCTGTGGGCTAGTCTCAGGAAATATCAGCTAACCCCTACGATTCTGTGAGAGCTCACTGGTTCTTAAACTGCCAGGACCTTTGGTTGTCAAATGTCTCTTTTTCCTCGGAGGTGTAACTCTTGTTACCTGCTATTTTCTTGTTGACAAAAATGTTCACAAACCTGTGAAGCATCTTCAACCTGCTTCTGTCTCCCCAGACACATGTTTAATGAGGTCTTGACATGTGCAAGTTCTCCTTCCCATCCCCTCCGGAGGAGACTCTGGGAGCCCAACCTGGGTCACCCGGAATCCCTTTGTCCTCTCTGCAGAATCCTTTCCTGCCTTTGTTGTGCTTCTGTTACAGGCTGAAAAGAGGCCATCTTAGTTATATTAGAACAGTCATTTAGAAAAGTCTCAGAAACTTGTATTAAGGCTCTTTCTTTTGTAGCTGAGTTGGGCTAAATGTAGAAGCCACTTACATTTAAATTCGTGCACATTTTCCCTTTCCCACACTGCCCTCAGAGTGTGGCCATCTCCCCTTCTCCCTTGACCCCGCCCTGCCCAACTGGTCTGGAAGGCCAATCTTATCTTGTAAGCCATTGCTGGTGCTGGAGAAGAAACAGCTGGTTACACCAGACCACCTGATCCTTAGGAGACATCGAGAATGGCCCCAGGCTGGCAGGAGTGTGTCTGAAAGCCTGGTGTGGGCATTGCCTGCCTTCCCTCTGTCTGTGAGTATGAGGACATCGGACTGTTATAGGCCAGGGCTCTGGAAACAGAAGGTAAGAGCTAAAATACCAAACTTCAAGAGGAATACATAGGAGAAAACCTTGTGACATTGGGTTAAGCAAAGAGTTCCAAGTAGTACATCAAAAGTTCAACCCATAATAGAAAAAAATAATTAAGTGGACTTCATTAAAGTTAAAAGCCTTTGTGCTTCAAAAGATACCATTAAGAAGAAGAAAATACAAGTCATAGGTTGGAAGAAAATATTTGTAAATCATATATCTCACAAAGCGCCTGAATTCACAACATATAAATAACTTTTTAAATTCAATAAGCAGCAACTCAGTTTTTGACATCAGCAAAGGGCTTTAATAGACATTTTACCAAAGAAGACACAAATTGCATGTGAAAAGGTACTCAATGCCATTAGTCTCTAAGCAAATGCAAATGAAACCCACACTAATATGCCACTTTACACCCATGAATACGACTGTGTCTAAAAAGACAGAGAACATCAAGTGTTGCTGAGTGTGTGAACAAACTGGAATCCTCAGATATTGCTTGTGTTAAAAACAACAACGACAAAACCCTCACAATACATAAAGTTAGAAAAAGAGAGGAGACTTTATTTCTTGTAAAGAGTTACAGTCTGCGAGGTAGCCATCCTGCAGCCTGGGAAGTGGGCGTCTGGCCAAGACCTAAGACAGGCACTTGGAAGAAGGAGGGCTTGGGATGGGTGCTTTATGCCGAGCACATTGGCTAAACATACATAACCAACAGGTTACAGGAGGAGCGATGGCTACTCATGAAGGTAGTCTTGCCATATGCATATTGAACAAACAAAATGCATGTTTGCTTTGGAATGGAGACCTAACATTCAATATCACAATTAGACTTAGCATTTAAATATGACCTGATGTCAGAAGGTCTTTCAGGACATAAAGGCATGCAATGCACAGTCTCTGTAAACCAGCCAGTCTTATGGTCAGTGATCTTATTAAGAGAACATTACCGAAATCAGTCTCAGTCTCTTGTCCAATCAAAGCTATAGTTATGGCTGGAGGAACAAGGCCTAGGGGTCATTTAGTCAGTGGCACTGCGCATTTTTTAATATTGCTTGTCTCTAAGCCAATGCTTGTTCAGCTACTAGAAAAAGAGAAAAAACCTGTGGTACTTAGAATATAGTTTATTCTTTAAGTGGAGTGGAGTGTGACTTAACCCTTGCCTGGCCAGCCTTAGGTTCTATTTATAATTTGGTCTCTTGTCACCACAAGAGTCTGTTCTGTCTGTCTAATGAACTCTATTTTATTAATGATGCTCGGTTGTTGTGTCTAAACCACAAAAAGGTGGGATTATAACGAAGAGTGTCTAACCTCTTGTTCTGTCAAGGCCAGGAACTCAGTTTTAACATTTTTCTGGGGTCTCCTTGGCCAACAGGGGATTCATTCAGCTGGTTGGGAGCTTATGATTCTCTTTTAAATTTACACTGGTGGATGCTGGCAAGGATGTGGGGAAAAAAGACCGCTTCTACACTGCGGGTGGGAATGCAAGCTAGTGCAACCTCTTTGGAAAACTGTGGCGATTTCTGAAAGACCTAGAAATTGACCTTCCACATGACCCAGCAATCCCTCTACTGAGAATATACCCGGAGGAACTCAAATCATTCTAAAAAAAAAGGTACCTGCACACTCATGTTTATTGCAGCACTATTCACAACAGCAAAAACATGGAACCTGCTGTGTTGCCCATGAAAAATGGACTGGATTTTTAAAATGTGGTACATATACACAATGAAATATTATGCAGCCATAAAGAAGGACAAACAAATAGACTTTGCAGCAACTTAGATGGATTTAGAGTCTATCATACTGAGTGATCTGTCACAGAAACAAAGAACAGAGTAACATATGTTCTCATTCATAAGTGGACCTTGAGCAATTATCATAATATTATAAGAAAGGGATTGGCAGTAGTGGGAAACTGCCAGGGGAAGGGGGACACACCTTATCAACAAGGGTACCTACATAATGAACATTTGTATTGCGGTAGGGGGCTTTAAAAAAATGCTTTAAACATATATCATTGTCAAAATGTTCCAGTTCGTTCATACAAAACACCGTGCCCAGCACCTGTCAGTGCCTGCAGTTAAGGCCGCAAGCCCCTTCCTGTGGATCCCAAAAGCACATGGAAGCTGGTGAGGCACAGGAACCAGCAAAAGGAGCAGCACCTGAAGGAAAGGGTAGGAACTGGGGTCACATGGAATAGACCTGTCCCTGAGAGACAGAAGGGGAGGCTGCTCACCTCCTGGAGTCCGCTAATAGTCTCAAACCTGAAGGCAAGGGTTAGAGGCAGCGGAAGGAAACACTGCCCTGAGATGAAACCACAGAACCCAAGGTACTGGGTGAGGGTTGGAACTGCCGTGTGATTGTGTGTAAATGAGACGGACAGTGGAAGGGTTCTGACTCCACCAAAGGGCCAAAGCAAGTGTTGGGTCCTGATCTAAGCTGGTGATGACCTCATACAGCTGAGGATGGCCCCAGCCCTGTAATAGGTCTGGTCCTGGTAGGGGTTCATACCAACCCGCCAATTGCTAAGAAGCATCTGAAATAACACCACAAGGGGTACAGCTGGAAAAGGACGAAGTGTGTGTCCACTCCTTCTCCCTCCCCGTTCTTTCCCGACTTGTGAGTGATGGTCATCTTTTAGTGGGTGGAAAGTGGGTGGAACACAGAGTAAGAGCACCCCCCTTGAATGTATGTTAACACATTTTTGCCGAGATTACTCAGGAGACCATGGTGTGAAACTGACGAGAAGAAAGCTCCAAACATTCTGTGAAATAGATTGGCCTTCTTTTGGGGTAGGATGGCCCACAGAAGGGTCACTAGATAAAAGAATAGTTGCTAAGGTATTTAGGATTGTCATAGGAAACCCAGGTCCCAGCCACCCTGATCAGTTCCCATACATTGACTGTTGGCCAGATGCAGTCCTTGCTCGCCCATCTTGGCTGAAAGCTTGCTGGGAGGAAAATTGCAAAATTATGATGGCACTTAAGTTGGTTCCTTCCAAGTGCCTGCCTGAACCAGACAAGCTTGTTCTGACTGATAAGACAGAAGGGATTCCTCCACCGTACACAACCCTATACCCCCACTGCCACCTGCACCCTCGGCTCCAGCCACCACCATGGCCCCACCGCAGATGCCATGCATGCCAAATACTAGTCTTTCTGCCCAACCGCCTGATAAACCTCTGGCTATGGCCACCCCAGAGCCTCCAACCTTAACACCGCAGGCAATGTGTATGCCATCACCTAATTGGGTTCCCACACCCCTGGCCACCCCAGAGCCTCCAACCTTAACCCCACACTGCCATGGGAGCCAAAGCTGGTTACTCCCCCTGCGGATGTCCAGGTGCCCTCCAGATGCCACTGAGAGAGACCCGGGGACCCCTCTATTACGACCCAGATGGCCAGATCAAAGGGGAACAACACACGTTTGTGTATCAACCATTCACCACCACTGATCTCCTGAAGTGGAAAAATCATACACCACCACTTACTGAAAAGCCCCAGGCTATGATTGACCGGATGCAATCCACCATCCAGATCCAAAAGCCAACTTGGGCTGATTGCTGCCAGCTCCTCCTGACATTATTCAATCCTGAGGAGTGCCAGAGAGTTACTCAGGGAGGCTTGAAATGGCTGGAAGAACATGCCCGGGCAGGAGTGCTCAGCACACAGGCACACGCACAGAATCCCTTCCCCAAAGAAGACCCTCACGGGACAGCAACAGTAACCAGGAGCTACAGGTTGCTCACGCGATACCACGAAGCCCTCTTAGGAGGCAGGAAGGAGGGAAGAAAAAAGGCCATGAGCAGGAGCAAGATCTTGAACGTGCTCCAGGGACGCGATGAAAGCCCAAACCAGTTCTATGAAAGACTCTATGAGGCCTTCAGACGGTACATGTCCTTCAACCCAGAGGCGGCTGAAAGTCAACGGATAGTGAATGCAGTCTTTGTTGGACAAGCCCAAGGAGACATCCGACTCCAGCCACACAGGCTAGAGGGCTTCACTGGAATGAACGCCAGCCAGCTGCTGGAATTGCCACGAAGGTGTTCGTCAGCTGAGATCAGGAGGCCCAGCAGGAAGCAGAGGGAAAGCTGAAGAAAAAGGCCACTTTGCTTGTGGCAGCCTTATCAGGATACCCGGTACCTGCCCAACAAGGATGAGGCCGAAGCTGAGGCCAGGGCTGGGGAGCTTACACCCAGTTCACAGAAAATTGAAAGGACACCTGTACCATAGGAATAATCCAGCCCAGATTCTTCCTTCTGCCCAGTGATGAGGGAGACAAATTAGGAATTCCCCTCTACCAAAGCCTAAAAAGCCGGTTTAAACGCAAGGTCTCTCAACCTAGGAGACAATCAAAATTGGCAAGGGGATGAGTGGCCACCCCAAAGAATCATTAAAACCTATGGTCCTGCCACTTGGACACAGGATGGGAGTTGGGGATACTGGACTCCCATATACATGCTTAGCCGCATCGTTAGATAACAGGCGGCCCTGGAAACTATTACAATCAAACTGCCACAGTCTTGCAACTCATAAGTACCCAACAAACCCAAATGCATGCCACAATTTACCAAAATTGCTTAGCCCTAGACCATTTGGTAGCAGAAGAAGGAGGAGTTTGCGGAAAATTCAATAGTTCCGACTGCTGCCTCCAAATAAATGATAACGGAAAGGCTATAACCTACATAGTCACAAATATCAAAAAGCTTGCTCATGTTCCAGTTCAAACCTGGAAAGGCTGAAAATTAAGTAACAGGTTTAAAAACTGGTTTCCAAGCCTGGGGGAGGGTTTAAGGCGATCACCGGAGCTGCCATCCTCTTCCTGGAAACTTCTCAATTCTCCCTTGTATAGGTAGCTCCACTGCTCATAGGGACTGTCTCCTGACTCACTAAAACCGGGCCAAATGAAAAGCGGCAGCCCATATAATAGTGTTAAATCAAAATGATGTTATTTAGCCCTACTAGGGTCGAGCATGAAAGAGGGGAATGTGGTAGGGGGCTTTTAAAAAATGTTTCTAACATGTCAGTGTCAAAAATGCTCCAGTTGGTGAATGCGAAACAGTGCCCAGCACCTGTCAGTCCCTGCAGTTAAAGCCACAAGCCCCTTCCTGTGAGACTGAAACCTAAAACCGCAAGCTTTCGTCGTTATTCCGCCATGAAGAGCCCCTTCCCCCAAGGTCAACGTAAAACATATATAAGCTGAGACCCAACTGCGATCAGGGCCCAGCCTTTATGACTGGAATCTGCGGGGCCATCACCTGCTTGGGTTCCCACACCCCTGGCCACCCCAGAGCCTCCAACCTTAACCCCACACTGCCATGGGAGCCAAAGCTGGTTACTCCCCCAGCAGACGTCCAGGTGCCCTCCAGATGCCAGTGAGAGAGACCCGGGGACCCCTCTATTATGACCCAGATGGCCAGATCAAAGGGGAACAACACACGTTTGGATATCAACCATTCACCACCACTGATCTCCTGAAGTGGAAAAATCACACACCACCACTTACTGAAAAGCCCCAGGCTATGATTGACCGAATGCAATCTACCATCATTCCAGGAGGAAAGGCAGCTTCCTGCTCACCAGCCTCGGGGTCATGGTCTCTCTGATTTGTTTTCCCGCAACCGTATACCTAACCCTGTATTGTACCCCACATCTTTAAAACTAAAAATTAAAAAAAAAATTTACACTGGTGGGAATGCAAAATAATAGAGTCACTTTGGAAAGTAGTTTGACAGTTTCTTAAAAAGCTAAACATAAGGTTACCATATGATCCAGCAATTCTACGCTTAGAAATCTATCCAAGAGAAAGGTAAACATATGTCTACACAAGATTTGTTCTGGAACGTTCACAGCAGCGTTATTCGCAATAGCCAACAACTAGAAACAACACAACGTCCATCAGCTGTTAAATGGATAAACAAAATGCGGCAGACCCGGACGATGGAAGTCTCTTCTGCAGTGGAAACGTGCTCTCACGGGGATGAGCTCAGAGACATCACGCGAAGTGTCAGAAGCCAGTCACAAAAGGCGACACACTGTCTTGTTTTAATTATATGAGATTTCCGGAAAGGACACATTTACAGGGACAGAAAGCAGATGAAGGGTGTCTTGGGGTGCAGGCTGGGGGGGGGGGGGGGGCCCGGGACTGGCAGCCAGGGAGCTGGCGGGAAGTTGAAAGGGTGGAGAAAAGGTTCCCGAACGGGACTTTGGGGATGGCGGAGCAATTCAATGAG
>CAUYQG010029843.1:0-13381 GCA_963574415.1 Tarsius wallacei
ACAATAAATAAATTTAAAAAAATCAGCCGGGCATGGTAGCGCATGCCTGTGATTCCAGCTACTCAGAAGGCTGAGGCAGAAGGATCGCCGGAGCCCAGCAGGTCGAGGCTGCGGTGGCCGGGAGTGGCCGCTGCACTCCAGTCTGGGCGACAGAGTGAGACTCCAACTAAAGAAAAAGAAATTCCCAGTAGTCACTCGTCTGCAGGTCGGAGGGCCTGGAGACCAGGATCTGTGGTCTCATCCAACCCTGAGACGGCCACAGTTCTCATCTCCAGGGTAGGAAGAAGCTGAGTTTCATCAGAGAGTCACAAGTCAGGGCAGAGAGTCTCGACCCCTGTTGTCTCATTCCAAAAAAACGCACTCCTTAGTGCCAACATCATTCCTGGTGATGCTTCCGGGGGGTTACACCTTGGGTAAAACACGTGCAGTTCTGATGAAGGCACAGGGCAGGGTCAGCTGCTGGGACTGGGGCATCGCGACGGCCACACACGTTTCTCAGGTCTCAGGAGAAGGCCACCCGGCTCTCCTGGGGACGCCCAGGAGGGGGCCCTGGCTCACCCTGGCTCACCTGAAGATACTGGAAGCAGTTTTCCTGGGCTGCCAACATCCCCGCGAGGCGGAGTGAGAAGGACAAGACCCCGGGGCTCAGGTCCTGGGCTCTCAGCACATGGGACAGCAGCTCCACCAGGCAGGGGTTCTCCCGCAGGAGCAGGAGACTGGACTCTGTGGAGACAGCCCAGAACAGCGGTCACCAGGGACACAGCATTGCGCGTCTCCCTCGAGGACCGCTCTTCTCGAGCACGTCCTCGTTTGAGGTGTTCGATTAAGCAGTCCAGCTGCGAAAGCAACAGTTGCAACAAATACAGCAAATGACTCACAGCTTCGGTTCAATAAAGGGCAACAACTAGACAGCTGACACCGCAACAGTAAAGGAGACACACAAGAAACACAAATGGCCAGCAATCCTGAAGAACTGTTCTGTCTCACTGACTATGAAAAGGAAATGCAAAGTAAAGTAAAAGATCACTTTTATCTTTCAAATGGTTGTGTTTTCTTAAACATGTTCCGTGCAAGGAAGCACAGTGGAACAGGCTTCCTTCTCAGGGCTGGCATCATAAATGTCTGCACCCAGCTATGCTATCGTTCAAAAGTCCCAATGGGGGAGAAAGACACTTTGAGGCAAAGGCTGGGAGAGTCACCCAATGAGAGGCCCTTGTGGGAACAACTACTAAAGAACATGGTTCAACAGGGAAAAAAGTGAGCAGGCACAGAGGAGGGGAGCCAGGCAAGGACCCCAAAATCACATGAGTCCATCTAAGTAAGCACTGTAGGCCGAGCGCAGTGCCTTACATCTGTGAACCCATCACTTTGGGAGGCCGAGGCAGGAGGATGGCTTGAGGCCAGGAGTTTGGGCAACATAGCAAGACCATGTCTCTACAAAACAAAAAACAAATGTTTTTTAATTAGCCAGGCATGGTAGTACACACCAGTGATCCCAATTACTTGGGAGGCTGAGGCAGGAGGACCACGTGAGCCCAGGAGTTGGAGGCTGCAGTGAACCATGATTGCACCACCGCACTTTGGCCTGGGCAATAGCGTGTCTCTCAAAAAAATAAATAAATAAACACTGAGTTCAAAAGCTAAAAATAAATCACTGTTGAAGGGTTTTGAAACAAGATAGAATTAAAACATTAGACAACAACAACACGGAAGGTTGTGGTGACCTAAAGTTAAGGCGCTCTGAGGTCCTTAACTTATCTGAACAGAGGACAGAGATTCTAACTAACTTCAATTCAAAACATTGTATGTTAAAAATGCAAGGGTAGCCACAAAAGAACATAATGGAATGTATAATTTCAAAACAAGAAGAGGAAAAAGCCAGGCTAGGTGGCTAAGCCTGTAATCCTGTGCTTTGGGAGGCCTAGGTGAGTGAATTGCCTGAGCCTGCGGGTTCGAGACCCGCCTGGGCAACTTGGCGAGACCTCATCTCTACAATAAATCAAAAATTAGCTGGGCATGGTAGCGTGCGCCTGTAGGTCCAGCTACTTGGAAGGCTGAGGCGGAAGGATCGCCGGAGCCCAGCAGGTCGAGGCTGCGGTGGCCGGGAGCGGCCGCTGCACTCCAGTCTGGGCGACGGAGTGAGACTCCAACTCAAAAAATAATAATAATAATAAAAATAATAAACTGAAAGATAAATGGAGAATACTATCAGCAATAAGTAAAAGACCAGTCATCAGGCTGAAACAAAACACCCACTCTCACACACACACACATACACACTCACAAACGGTACCTAGACAAGGTCTTTAGCTGTGATACAAAGAAAGAGAATTGACGGAAAGAAAATGTAAATGGAATTCCTGAAAGAATTATATTGCCTGCAAAAATCTATAACTATTCAACCCTATAGCAATCCCCAAACATGCACAAAATGGAAATGGACTGGATAAACAGTGTGTCTCCCAAGAAATAAAAAACTCTCCAAAACCAATCTCAGATATGGCCATGGAGGGTGCTGTTCAAGGAGGAACTTCTGAGAAAGCACAGCTAGATAGAGGCCATTAGGAACCGTGTTGGTCTTCCAGGGCTGCCATAACAAAATATCACAGATTGGTGGTTTAAAAACAGAAGTTTATCAAGGTTCTGGAGGCTGGAATGCCAAGAGCAAGGAAGCAGCAGGTTTGATTTCTCCTGAGGCTAAGTGAGCTTGCTTTTTTACAGTTCCACTTCAGCTGAAGCATGTGCTTGATTTCTCAAATTTCTTTGCAAGCTTCGACTTGTCTACCCACCCCGGGGCTTTAGGAGGACTGCTTAGTGACTATTTCTCCAACTTCCCCTTCGGATCTTTACTTCCTCAACTCCTCCCACAGTTGTGTAACTTCTAGCTCCTATAATAAATTCCTCACCCAATAACACTCACAGTGGCTCTATTCCCTCACTGAACTCTTGACTGATACATTAGGTATTATGACATATGCAAATCACCTTTATTTCACCAAAGTCACATATATTAACCCATTAAATCTTCCTGAAAGCTGTGGGAGCCCAGCCTGGGCAACTTGGTGAGACCTTGTCTCTACAATACATCAAAAATTAGCCAGGCGTGGTGGCACACATGTGTAGTTCCAGCTACTTGGAAGGCTGAGGTGGGAGGATTGCCTGAGCCCAGCAGGTCAAGACTGTGGTGGCCGTGAGCATGCCACTGCACCCCAGCCCGGGCGACAAAATAAGACTTTGACTCAAGAAAAAAAAAAAAAAAACCGTGGGAAGGTAGGACTGTTGATATCTACATTTTACAGATGTGGAAATGGGCTTAGAGAAGGTAAGTAACATTCTCACTGCCACATAGCAAGTAAGTGGACAAGCCAAGTTTGTAACCCAATCTGCCACCTGCTAGAACCCAAAAGCTTAACCACAACACCTTAACACATGTGCACTTGCTGTCCAGAAGTTCTACTCATTCATATCCCTTCTTGCTTTGGTGTTTTTGTGTTTAAAGTTAATTATGCTATCTAATCAGACAACCATAACGTATGAACAACAAACAATAAAGACTGCTAATGTGTCACCAGGGTTCAGTTAATAGCTTTAAAAAGTATCTGTTTTACTGATAGTTTGTTTGTCTATTTCTACTTCAGTTCCCTAAAAGCAAAACCCCTGGTCAGGTAGAACTCCACTCCAGGCAAGGGCTAGGGTCCAATTTTTTGTTGTTTTATTTGATATTTAAAAGCTGAGGAAAGGGTGATGCCACACCACTGGTATATTGCCTGCTAAAGCAGAGACTATAAACTCAAGTTGCCAACAATTAATTCTGAAAGAACAAAAGAATGGGTCAGATTTTGAGGTCTAAATGAAAATGAAGTCAGACCTAAGGGACATTTTGGGGATTTACTAAACATGTACCCACAGGGAAGTGAGAAAGAAGTCAGGCAATGTGAACAACTGTACGTACTTTTGGAGTTGCTTAGTCTCAGTAATTCATAGGGAATTGAAGTCCTCATTTTTCGGCCATTGTGTTAGATATTGTCAGAACCATGCTCACATTCCTGTGATACTTAATAATACACACAATGTCCTGCTGCTGGTACCTGACTTTGTTTTTTTGAGTTGGAGTCTCACTCAGTCACCCAGACTGAAGTGCAGTGGCCGCTCCCGGCCACCGCAGCCTCGACCTGCTGGGCTCCAGCGATCCTTCCGCCTCAGCCTTCCAAGTAGCTGGAACTACAGGCGTGCGCTACCACGCCCGGCTAATTTTTGATTTATGGTAGAGATGAGGTCTCGCCAAGTTGCCCAGGCGGGTCTCAAACCCGCGGGCTCAGGCAGTCCATTCACCTCAGCCTCCCAAAGCGCGGGATTACAGGCTGAGCCACCGAGCTCGGCTGTGATGATTTCTTTAGCTCACAGATCTGCAGTTTGGGTGGGACTCTGGGGACAGCTTTTTTTTTTTTTTGAGTAAGAGTCTTACTCTGTCACCCAGGATGGAGTGCAGTGACATGCTCACAGCCACTGCAGCCTCAACCTGCTGGGCTCAGGTGTTTCTTCCACCTCAGCCTTCCTACTAGCTGGAACTACAGGCATACACCGCCATGCCCAGTGATTTTTTAAATTTATTGTCCAAATGAGGTCTTGCCAAGTTGCCTGGGCTGGTTTTGAACCCCTGAACCCAGGCAGTCCTCTCACCTCCGCCTCCCAAAGTGCTGGGATTACAGGCATGAGCCACTGCACCTGGTCTCTGGGGAGAGCTTATTCGCTCCACTCGGCATGTGCTAGGGACTCAAAGGATCACTCAGGAACTAGAGTCATCTGAAGCATCCTCCCCCACGTGTCCAGTGGCTGCTGCCGGACCGTGGCCAGGACACCTACACAGACATTCCTCATGTGGCCTTCCTTCCCACACAGTGGCTGGGTTCCAGGAAAGAGAGAGTCAGACGCAAGCTATTGAGTCTTACCTTCTGAGACCAAGTCTCCGAAGTCGTGCAATGTCACTTCTGCTGAGCCACAGTCCACAGGCAAGGGGAGGGATCGTGGATTCCATCTCTTGCTAGGGGAGTGGTCAGGTTCAAGAAGAGCATGTGGGACTGGAGATAATGTCACGGCCACTTTTGGAAAATACAGCCCCTACGTTCTGTGTCCAGCACCTGGTAGGGCACCCCCCATATGTTATTTCATTCCATCCTGTGCAACCTCTACAGATGGTAAAACAGAGATTCACAGATGTCAAGTCACTTGCCCAAAAAAACCAGACCACAAAGGGGATAGAGCCGGGGTGCAATCCCAGGAGTCTGACTCCGGGGAACCAGGCAAGCACCCGGCCGGGGCACATACAGCCAGACGAGACTTGGAAGTGGCCAAGGATGGCCTTTTGAGGTCAACCCAGGGAGGCGGCAGCCAGCAGCTCAGAGCTGGCTGCTTTCGGCCCACTCGAAACCCTTCTGGCCCTCCTAGAGTTAGACTTCATTTCCCAACTAGCTCTAAGGCCATGACTTTAAGTTCAGGGCTATTGGGAGGAGATGAGGTTTGAACATTCATGAGCAGAAAAGACAAATTTGCTCTGAGCAGGCCCTGGAAGCCTGTCCTCGGCTCTGGAGGATCCTGAAACCTGGATGGAGCTTCCTCACAGGGCTGGGTGAAGGCCAGCGTCTGGGTAGACGGAAGGGCCGGCGGAAAGCACTTACTTAAGAAGCCATTAATGTGTGCCTCGGATGCCCAGCCAGGGAGCCAGAAGGCTAAACCTTCCAGGCCGCATGGATATGAGACTCAAAGAAGGTGTTCTACGCCGAGCCAACAGCCCTTGATTCTGATCGATATTTCCTGGGAGAAAAGGCCAGAGCAATGCAGAAACCGAGATGGTCTCTGGGGACCACTGACTTCTCAGCAGCTTCCGGTGTGGACAGCAATCAGTGGTTTTCCAGAGAGCTGGCAAGGAAGACTTAGACACCAGGAAAACCACCAGAATAATGTTTGGGCTCGGAGGGGCGACTATCACAGGATATATTTATTACTATTGTTCTGTTTCCTTTTCCTTTTTCTTTTTTTAAAAAAAATCTCAAATTGTATATTTATTTATTATTATTATTATTATTATTATTTGAGTTGGAGTCTCACTGTCGCCCAGGTTGGAGTGCAGTGGCATGCTCACGGCCACCATAGCCTCAACCTGCTGGACTCAGGCAATCCTTCTGCCTCAGCCTTCCAAGTAGCTGGAACTACAGGCACACACCACCACACCTGGCTAATTTTTTTCTGGTAGAGATATGAGGTCTTGAACCCCTGGGCTCAGCCAATCCTCTTGCCTCTGCCTTCCAGAGTGCTGGGATTACAGGCGTGAGCCACCATGTCTGGCTATGTTTATTTTTTCATAAACCATCTCAGGCATAAAAACGATAAGTAATCCCCAAACTGGAACTAACCCAAATGCCTACCAACA
The DNA here is from genome assembly GCA_963574415.1 of Tarsius wallacei. Classification (NCBI taxonomy): domain Eukaryota; kingdom Metazoa; phylum Chordata; class Mammalia; order Primates; family Tarsiidae; genus Tarsius; species Tarsius wallacei. The sequence continues at coordinate 6,428 of CAUYQG010029843.1, forward strand.
GGTGAGTGGATGCAATATTCTTTTTTTTTTTTTGAGTTGGAGTCTCACTCCATTGTCCAGGCTAGAGTGCAGCGGCATGCTCACGGCCACCCCAGCGTCAACCTGCTGGGCTCTCAGTCTTCCAAGGAGCCAGAACTACCGGCGCACACTACCACACCTGGCTGATTTTTTTATTTATTGTAGAGATGAGATCTCACTAGGTTGCCCAGGCTGGTCTCAAACCCACAGGCTCAGGCAATCCTCTCACCCCGGCCTCCCAAAGTGCTGGGATTATAGGTGTGAGCCACTGTGCCTGGTGGATGCAATATTCTCATCTTTACAATTTTTATTTTTTTTCCGAGTCAGTGCCTCAATTTGTTGCACAGGCTGGAGTGCAGTGGCATGATCACAGCCTTGACCTTTTGGGCTCAGGCGATCCTTTTGTCTCAGCCTCCCGAGTAGCTGGGACTACAGGTATATGCCACCACGACCGACTAATTTTTAATTTTTAATTTTTTTGTAGAGATGAGGTCTTACTATGTTGTCCACGCTAATTTCAAACTCCTGGGCTCAAGCAGTCCTCATACCTGACCCTCCCAAAGTGCTGGGATTTCAGGCATAAGCAAGCCACTGCACCCGGCCAGCAATATTGTTATCTAGTCACATGTTGAATACTCTCAGAAATACAAAGGAATTGACTCCTGTCACACACAACATGAATAAATCTCTAAAACATTATGCTGAGTGCAAGAAACCAGACGCAAGAGTCCACTCTGCACAATCCCATTCATCCAAACTGTAAATGTTACCCATACTGACAAAGATGGAACCAGTCGCTGCCTGGGACAAGGGCTAGGGAGGTGGAGGAAGTGACTGCAAAGGCCATAACTTTGCACGGTGGCCCAGGCCTGTCATCCCAGCACTTTGGGAAGCAGAGGTGAGAGGAGTGCCTGAGCCCACAGGGTCAAAACCAGCCTGGGCAACTTGGTGAGACCTCATCTCTACAATAAATCAAAAAAATTAGCTGGGCAGAGTGGTGCGTGCCTGTGGCTCCAGCTACTTGGAAGGCTGAGGCGGGAGGATCGCCTGAGCCCAGCAGGTCGAGGCTGCGGTGGCCGGGAGCGTGCCACTGCACTCCATCCAGCCTGGGTGACAAAGTGACACTCTAACTCAAAAGAAAAAAAGGGGGGACAGGAAGGAATTTGAGGGGTGATAAAAATGTTCTGCATCTTTTTTTTTTTCTTTTGAGTCAGTGTCTCACTCTGTTGCCCAGGTTGGAGTGCAGTGGCACATTCAAGGCCACCACAGCCTCGACTTACTGGGCTCAGGTTATCCTTCTGCCTCAGCCTTCCAAGTAGCTGGAACTACAGGCACACGCCACCACACTAGGCTAATTTTTTAATTTACTGTAGAGGCGACGTCTCGCCAAGTTGCCCAAGGCTGGTCTAGAACCTGCAGGCTCAGGCAATCCTCTCACCGTGGACTCCCAAAGTGCTGGAATTATAGGCGTGAGCCACTGCGCCTGGCAAAAATGTTTTGTATCTTGTTTGGTTGGTGGTTACATGGTTGTTGGTCAAAATTCACGGAATTGTACACTTAAAATGGGCGCCTTTTATCACATGTAAGTTATAGCTCAATAAGATCAATGATAAAAACAGTAATAGAACAAACTCCCACGCAAACTACCTTGCAATTTAGGAAAGAAAGTTGCACCTCCTGTGAGCTCCTCCCAAATACTTCTTTCTTTCCTCACAAGTACGATGTGGCTCTCTCTCCTGTGTCTTTATATTTTTACTACATGGCTATATATTTCTAAACCAGTGTTTTTCAAATTGCTGGTTACAACCTTTTAGTGGGTTGTAAAGTAAATTTAAAGGGTCACAACCAGCATTTAAAAATAAAGATGACAGGTTAGGACAGGATAGGATAGATAAAAAATGATCAGGGCTGGGTGCAGTGGCTCACCTCTGTAATCCCAGCACTTTGGAAGGCTGAGGTAGGAAAATTATTTGAGCCCAGGAGTTCAAGGCTGCAGAGAGTGAGACCCCAAACTCTCTTTTAAAAAAAAATGATCAGAGTATATCACATCAGTAAGATAAGCATCGTCTTGAAATTTTTGTCCAACTTTTATGTCTGTGTATACGTGTACTGGGTTGGAACGTAAAATATCTTTTTATGGAGTGGGGGTCAGAGCCTCACTCTGTCGCCCAGGCTGGAGGGCAGTGGCATGCTCATGGCCACCACAGCCTCAACTTGCTGGGCTCAGGTGATCCTTCTGCCTCAGCCTTCCAAGTAACTGGAACCATAGGTGAGCACCACCATGCCCAGCTAATTCTTTTGATTTATTGTAGAGATGAAGTCTCACCATGTTGCCCAGGCTAGTCTCGATCCCCTGGGCTCAGGCAATCCTCTCCTCTCCGCCTCCTAAAGTGCTGGGATTACCGGCGTGAGCCACCACGCCTGGCTAAAATATCTTTTTTATAGCACACTGTGGTCCCCAAAACATTTGAAAAACACTGCCCTAAATGTATAATATTGTTTTGCCTTTTTAAGTGTGTGTGTAAGGAGAAATCTACAGTCCCCCTCCCTCTCAGCTGGCTCTCACTCGCATGCCACTAGCTTCCAGGGGATCCGTGGTGACACGCAGAGCTCGGTTTCATTCATTTCCCTCACTGCCTAAACATGCTACGAGGTATTTTTCCATTCTCCCAGAACCCGATGTTTTTCCTTTGCCAAATGGGACACTTACAAAATATCTGTCACTATTATCACCCTTTCATACTTGGAAGGACATTTTAACATACATAAAGTCGGCAAGTGCTACTCTTAGAATCAAAGCCAGTGTTTTAAATGGAATAAATCTGGCTTTGTGAAAACTCATTCCACCTGCCCCTGGGGGTTATGGCTGTTAGTTTTCTTCTTAGTTGACTGTTAGCGTGTTTATTCGTTGTTATAACCTACTGAAAACATAGTCACCCACACAACAATCTTAGGCTGGTTGCTACCTCTGGGGAGGGGTAGTGAAGGCAAGTAGGTTGGAGAAGAAATTCAAAGACAGTCTCAGTTATGATGCTCCATTTGCTTTGTTCCCTAAAAATACAGTCTAAGTCAAATATGGCCAGATGTTGACATTTGTCAACTCTGGAGTGTGAATGCAGGCATCTATGCGGGGACTTTGCTCTAAGCTTTAAATAATTTATTAACTTTTTTTTCATCATCAATCAAACAGAGTTAGGGAGTTTCTATTTTTTTGGTCAGTGTCTCACTCTGTCACCCAGACTGGAGTGCAGTGGCACAATCACGGCTCACCACAGCCTCCACCTCCAAAGCTCAGGAGAGCCTTCTGCCTCAGCATCCTGAGTAACTGGGATTACAGGTGCACAACACCACACCTGGCTAATTTTTTTTCTTTTTCTTTTTCTTTTTTTTTTGTAGAGACAAGGTTTTGCTATGTTGCAGACTGGTCTTGAACTCCTGGGCTCAAGCAATCCTCTTGCCTTGGCCTCCCAAAATGCTGGTATTACAGGCGTGAGCCACTGCACCCAGCCAGGAATTTCTAATACAGGGAAACTAGGTAAAAGTGTGGTCTTCACAGTTTAAAATCCAGAGTTGTTAACTTGTGCGTTTATTCTGTGATCTTAGGGAAACCATTTCACTTTCCTGGGTCTTAGGTCCCTTATCTGAAAAGAAGGGTCTGTAGCAGCCCAAGCGTCATCCACAGATGAATGGATAAACAAAACGTGGTTTATCCATACCAAGAAATGGGGTTCAACCCTGAAAAGGAGTGAAGTCCCGACACTTGCTACACTGCGGCTGAGCCTGAAAACACTAAGCTAGGTGGAAGAAGCCAGGCACAAAAGGTCACACGCTGTGTGCGTCTACTCACATGAAATATCCGGAAGCGATAAGTCCAGAGGAACGGGAAACAGATGGGTAGTTGCCAGAAGTGGAAGGAAGGGGAGTGATGTTTTACGGGTACGGGTTTCCATTTGGGGTGACGAAAAGGCTTTGGAACTCAACAGAGATGATGCTTGCACGGTACTGTCAATGTACTCAATGCCACCAATTGTCCGCCTTAAGATGACAGGTTTTATGTGAATTTCACCTCAATTTTAGAAAGGGCGGTGGGAGCGCTTGCGCCCCCTTGAGTCAGGGAGGATGAAATTAAACAAGAGCATGCACGTCTGCAAAGCTCCCAGCACTATGCCTGGCTAATAGCACTGTTGCTCACAGAGCCATCTCTCTGGGTTTGAGGGAGGCGAGGCTGAGTTTGCGGAGCGCGGTTCACCCACTACATCAGGTCAGAAAGTTGTCCAAGGCCACGCAGTGAGCCACATGTGGACTGTGCACTAGAACTTTGCTTTTCCAACTTGTGAGTTCAAAACGGCACTTCGCTGTTTTAAAATATTTTTTCTCATAGATCTTCTAACGACCCTGGCTTCAGATGCCCAGCCTAACGGAATGGCTAGAGAGCACTGCCTCTGGAGTCAGACAAATCTGGGTTCAAATCCAAACTCTGCTGCCTCTTAGCTGTGTGTGTTTAGGCAAGACACCTAACCTCTCAGTTTCTCCACCTACCAGGGGTGCCAAAAAAAGCATACACATTTTAAGCGATGTTAGCCATCATCAGAAGGGTCTGGATGCTGATGGTAACCACCACTTCGAGCACCTCTTGTAATTGCAGAAGTCAAACGTGACTTGTGTTTATCTTTGAGTATTGCATTTTTAATACAGCTTTTTTCCTTTCTTAAAATGTGTAAACATTTTTTGGCCCCTCTGTATGAAGTAGGAACCATGACTTACTCTATATCTTAAAAGGAGTAAGGCCGGAAGACATATGTAAAGCAGCTGCTAATTAAAGCCTAGTACATGGTAAATACGGGGAGAAAAGATGGCTTTTAGTATTAGCAGACAACCATTAGTAGTGTTTGGCAAAGCACTTAACATATAGAGTGATGGGAGAACAGAACAATTTCAAAGCCACCTTGCCACAGGCCCCGAAATGCTCCAAGATGTCAACAGCGCCCAGGGGGAAGAGTCCCTGCTCTCAAGTGAGCCTCCTTTGCCAGACTGCATTCCAAATGGCGGTGCAATCCACCCTCCAGATGCCGGGACAGCTTACTGCCTTCCCCACCATGGAGTGAGTCATTTTGCAAAGCTAAGGAACACCCAGCAAGGCGATCATTATCCTAATTTCTCTGTCAGCTGCGTCCAGATGAAAGTATATTTAGGGCCTTCTCAAAGAGAGACATGCCCGATGTCAATGCAGACTCCGTGAGGGCCAACGCTGGTTCAAGAGAGCTTGAATAGCCCGTCTTTTAAATGCCCCTGTTGAGAGAAGGCTCCTGGGGACATTGCAAAGAATCTTCTCTCGCTTAATCCCCAAGAGCACAGCTCCTCTGGAGGGAAGAGCTGTGACGTCCGATTCTCTGTCCTCCCTAGCTGGGTTACAAATAATTTCCCTCTCTAAACCTAACTCCTAAAGTGGCATAAAGATGAGCTAAGATCATGCATGAAAGGCTGTCAGTACAGAGATGGGTACACAGTAAGCACTCAATAAATGCTAGTTATTATTATCATCGTCGTCATTGTCATCCATATCCCTATTAGCTTCCTAAGTATGTTGGAAGGTACATTCTTTTTTTTTTTTTGAGTTGGGGTCTCATTCTGTCGCCCGGGCTGGAGTGCAGCAGCATGCTCACAGTCACCGCAGCTTCAGCCTGCTGGAATCAGGCGATCCTTCCGCCTCAACCTTCCAAGTAGCTGGAACTATAGGCACGCGCTACCACACCCGGCCAATTTTTTTATTTTATTATAGAGACAAGGACTTGTCAAGTTACCCAGGCGGTCTTGAACCCCTGGGCTCAGGCAGTTCTCTAGCCTCGGCCTCCCAAAATGTTGGGATTACAGGTGTGAGCCACCGCATCCGGCCGGAAGGTACATTTTTACAACAGCTTTCTGAGATGTGTGATAGTGTCCCCAAATTGAAGATGAGAAAACTGAGACTCTGCAGTAAAGTCAGAGTTCTTTCTTTCTTTCTTTCTTTCTTTCGTTCCTTCCTTCCTTCTTTCTTTCTTTCCTTCCTTCCTTCCCTCCTTCCTTCCTTTTCTTCTTTTTTCTTTCCTTCTTTCCTTCTCTCTCTCTCTGTCTTTTAATTTGGAGTCTCACTCTGTTGTCCAGGCTGGAGTGCAGTGGCATGTTCACGGTCACCGCAGTCTTGACCTCCTGGGCTCAGACAATCCTTTCACCTGTCTTTCAAGTAGCTGGAACTACAGGCATGCACCACCATGTCCGGCTGATTTTTTTTATTTATTGTAGAGACGAGGTTTCATCATGTTGCCCAGGCTGGTCTCGAATCCCTGGGCTCAGGCAATCCTCTCGCCTCTGCCTCCCAAAGTGCTGGGATGACAGGTGTGAGCCACTGCGCCCGGCTAAGTCCCATTTTCCAACAGCCTGCTCCCTGGTCTCACAGCTTCCAGTCCTGCCAATCTGCAATCCATTCTCTTCACAGAAACCAAAGGGATCTTTTAAAAATGCAGTTGGACCTTATTTAGAAGATGCTCTCTGGGTAATGACATTATGTAATATGTTATGACCTACCACGTCTTGATGATTTAGGTGCTAGGAAACGTGAAGGGCAATGCCATGGTTGTGACGTTAACTTTAGGGGGAACTTGCCGGGCTTGGTGGCTCAGCCTGTAATCCCGCGCTTTGGGAGGCTGAGGTGAGTGGATTGCCTGAGCCCGCGGGTTCGAGACCCGCCTGGGCAACTTGGCGAGACCTCATCTTTACAATAAATCAAAAAATGAGCCGGGCGTGGTAGCGCGCGCCTGTAGTTCCAGCTCCTTGGAAGGCTGAGTGGAAGGATCGCCGGAGCCCAGCAGGTCGAGGCTGCGGTGGCCGGAAGCGGCCACTGCACTCCAGTCTGGGCGACAGAGTGAGACTCCAACTCAAAACAAAACAAAACAAAACAAA
>CAUYQG010029846.1:0-14912 GCA_963574415.1 Tarsius wallacei
ACAGGTATATGAAAAATGCTTAACATCACTAATAGAGAAATGCAAATCAAAACCACAATGAGTTATCATCTCACCCCAATTAGAATGGCTATTTTTCAAAGACAATAACAAATGCTGGTGAGGATGCAGACAAAGGGGAACAATTACGCACTGTTAGTGAAAATGTAAATTAGTACAGCCACTGTGGACAACAATATAGAGGTTCCTCAAAATGCTAAAAATAGAACTTCCATATGAATTTCTGTATTGTCATTTCCAGGTCTGAGAAGAAAGATGTTGGTAATTTGATAGGTATTGCGTTGAATCTGTAGATTGCCTTGAGTAGGATAGACATCTTAACAATGTTGATTCTTTCAATCCATGAGCATGGAATATTTTTCCATTTGTTTGTGTCATCTTTGGTTTATTTCAGCAGTGTTTTGTAGCTTTTGTTGTAAAGGTCTTTCACTTCTCTGGTTAGGAAGATGCCAAGGTATTTCTTTTGTTTGTATAGGTATTGTTAATGCGATTATGGTTTTTATTTGGGTTTTTCTTTGTTTATTTTTGGTGTATAGGAATGCAACTATCTTTTGCACATTTATTTTATACCCTGAGATTTTGTCAAAGTCCTTTATCAGTGCAATCTGGTTTTTAACAGATTCTCTTGGGTTTTTGAGGTATAGAATCATGTCATCTGCAAAGAGGGATAACCTAACTTCCTCTGATTTCCTTCTCTTGTCTGATTGCTCTAGCTAGGACTTCTAATAATATGTTGAACAGGAGGGGTGAGAGTGGGCATTGCTGTCTTGTTCTGGTTTTCAGGGGAAATGGTTCCAATTTTTGTCTGTTTAGCAGTATGTTGGCTGTGGGTTTCTTGTAAATGGCTCTTACTATTTTGAGGTATGTTCCATCTATACAAGATGTTCGAGTCTTTTTATCAAGAAAGGGTGCTAAATTTTATCGAAAACTTTTCTGCATTCAATGATATAATCCTGTGGTTTTTGTTTTTACATCTGTTGATGTATTTCATTACATTTATGGTCTTGCAGATGCTGAACCAGCCCTGCAACCCGGGGGATGAGGCCTACTTGGTATGGTGGATGATTTTTGAGATGTGTTGTTGGATCTGGTTTGCTAGAATCTTGTTGAGAATTTTAGCATCTATGTTCATCAAGGATATTGGCCCTGTAGTTCTTTTTCTTTTTTGGATCTTTACCTGATTTGAGTAAATATGATGTTAGCTTCAAAAAATTTGGGGGAGTTTCATCTTTCTTGATTGCCGAATACTTTCAATAGAATTAATATCAGCTCCTTCTTGTATGTTTTGGAGAATTCTGCTGGAAAGCCATCTGGTCCAGGGTTTTTTTTTTTTTGGTAGGTAATTTTCTTATGACATAATCGATTTCCTGGGCCATAATTGGCCTATTTAGGGTGGGAAGGTTGTGTGATGTCAGAAAGTCCTCCATTTCATTTAGGTCTTCAAGCTTGTTTCCACATAGTAATCTATGATAATCTTTTACATTTCTTTGGAGTCAGTTGTGACTTGATCTTTTGCATTTCTGATTGTGTTTATTTGGGCTTTTCTCTCTTTTTTTGGGTCAGTCTTGCTAGGGGTTCATCAATCTTGTTTATCCTTTCAAAGAACCAGATTTTTGTTTCATTGATTTTTTTTTTAAATTATGTTTTTGTCTTCTATGTCCCAAATTTGGGCTTTTATTTTGGTGATCTGGATTCTTCTGCTGAAGTTAGGGTTTTGGAGGTCTTGCTTTTCCAGCTACCTTAGGTGATTTTTTAGGCTGTTAACACATGATATTTTCATTTTCTTCATGTGTGTTCATAGAGATGTGAATTCCTCTCTTAGTACTGTTTTCATGGCATCCCAAAGATTTTGGTAAGATGTTTCTTCATTTTCATTTATTTCCAGAAATCTTTTAATTTCTGTTTTGCTTTCCATGTTGACCCAGGAGTTGTTCAGCATTATGCTGTTTAGTGTCCATGTCTTTGTGGGTTTTGGGGTAATTTTGTTGGAATTGATATTTATTTTTATTCCCCTGTGGCCTGAGAAGGTGCACGGCAGTATTTCAATCTTATGAAATTTGTTTGTGCTTGACTTATTACCTAGGATGTGGCCAATCTTGGAGTGTGTTCCATGTGGTGAGGAGTAGAATGTATATGTTTGGTGGAGTGTTCTATAGGTATCTATTAGTCCATTTGGTCAGGCATCACATTGAGTTTCCAGATCTCATTGTTGATTTTTTGTCTTGATGATTGGTCTAGTGTTGTGAGTGGGGTATTTAAGTCCCCTGCTATGACAGTGTTAGAGTCAATATCTTTTTTTAGTTTAGCTAGAAGCTGCTTTATGAAAGTTGGTGCCCCTATGGTGGGTGCACATATGTTTAGGATGAATATTTCTTTCTGATGAATTGAACCTTTTATTATTATGACCTTTATAGCTTAAGCAGTATTTTGTTTGATATTAAGATTGAAACTCCTGACTGGGCTTGGTGACTCAACCTGTAATCCTAGCACTTTGGGAGGCCAAGGCAAGTGGTTTGCCTGAGCCCGCAGGTTTGAGACCAGCCCAGGCAACTTGACGAGATCTCGTCTCTACAATAGATTAAAAAAAAAGAATTAGCCGGGCATGGTGGCATGTGCCTGTAGTTCTGGCTACTTAGAAGGCTGAAGTGGAAGGAGTGCTGGAGCCGAGTGGGTCAATGCTGGGGTGGCCGTGAGTGTGCCACTGCACTCCAGCCTGGGCGATGGAGTGAGGCTCCAACTCAAATAAATAAATAAAGATTGCAACTCCTGCTTTCTGTTTTCCTTTTTTTTTTCCCATTCGCCTGAAAATTTGTTTTCCATCCTCTTACTTTGAGTCTGTGAGTGTCCTTTCTGGTGAGATGAGTCTCCTGAAGACAACATATTATGCATCATGATGATATTTTATACAATTTGCCAGTCTATGTATTTTCAGTGGTGCATTTAGTCCATTTCCATTCAGGCTAATTATTGCGATGTGAGAGTTTATTCTTGTCATGAGGTTCTTATAGTGTTTGTTGTTGCTCCTGCTGTTTGTTCATTTGTTTGTTGTCTTTCTTCTGATTTTTGAGTTGATTTTTGAGTTGATTTATGAGTGTTTCAATCTTTTTCCTGCATTCTTGTGAAGGGCACTGTCATTCTTTTTTTTTTGTTTTCTTTCTTTCTTCTGTGTTTAATACTTTCTTCAGTGTTTCTTGTAGAGCTGATCTGGAGGTGGCATAAACTCTTAGGGATTGACTTTCTGGGAAGGATTTTAGTTCTCCATTGGTGAAAAAACTTAGCTTAGCTGGGTAGGTAATTTTTGGTTGAAATTGTTTATCTTGGAGAACTTTGAAGATTGGACTCCAGTCTCTCCTAGCCTGAATTGTTTTTGTAGTTAAGTCTGCTGCTATTCTAATTGTTCATCTCTGGTAGGTAGTCTTACCTTTCTGCTTGTTGCCGTTAGGATTTTTTCTTTGACACCTACTTTGTGTAAGTGAATTACTATGTGTCTAGGAGTTGGTCTTCTCGTTTGATTTATCTGAATCTCTTGTGTTTGAATGGTCACATCACTGATGAGATGAGGTAAGTTGTCTTGGATAATTTCATGAATGTTTGTTCCAGGGTGGTCTCTGTTTCTCTATCTGCCTCAGGGATTCCAATTAATCCTAGGTTTGATTTCTTGAAATAATCACTCAACTCTTGGAGGCTTTGTTCTGTCTTTTAAAGCTTCTTTTCTATGTTTTTAACAGTTTGGATTAGTTCCATATTTTGGTCCTCAAGTTCTGAGATTCTTTCTTTTGCTTGGTTAATTCTGTGTTTCATGCTTATGAGTTTGTTGTCTATTTCATTCACTGTATTGTTTATTGCTGTTATCTCAGTTATCCACTCCTTTATTCTTTCCTCTTGTCTCCCCTCAATTCTACTTATTCTCTCTACTAATGTCTTGATGTCTGGGTTTGTGGTTTGAGACCAGTCATTCTGGGGGCTCTTCATTGTTTGAGTTCTGAAGTCTGAATGCTCAGTTGTCCTCCCAGGAGCCTGTATGGGACCCATATTCTTCCTTTGGTTCTTCATTTGCATAGGTTCCCCCCCCCCCCTTTTTAACTTCTTTAATTCTATTGTTCAGTGATGGGGTACAGCTTTTACTTCTTTTTGCTCAGTCTTTTATTCTTCCTTATGTAGATCCTCTGATTTTGTTCAATTTTGAATCTGGACTGGGAGTGAGAGGCTGTGCTTTTTGCAGTTTTGAGATTAAATTAAGGAGGGAGTTGTGATTCAGTAGCTATCTGCAGATCCTGGTATCTGCTGACATGTGTGTTGGCCCCCTGGAACCCACTTCCCACTGTCTTACAATCTGTCCATGTGGTGGGGGTGTATGTTTGCCCCCTGAAAGAAAAATGAGATAAGAAAAAGGAAAAGAATGGAAAAAGGAAGAGAAAACAGAAAAGAAGGCAGAGAGAGAAAAGGAGAAGAGAGAAAACAGACAGGTATATCAAATAACAAAGAGAGAAACAAACAAGACAGAAAAAACAAAAACAAACCAAAAACAAACAGACAATTATACAAACAAACAAACAAAAAAACCCTATTGATGTTCTTGTCCTCAAAAATACCCATACACAAATAGAAAATCTAAAATAAAAAAAAATTAAAATAGCAGAAACAAAGCAAGTACAAAAACATAAACAAAAACAGAAGGAAAGAGGGCAGAAAAAACTAAAACTAAAACAAAAAACAAACAAGCAAACAAAAACTTGCTCTGTGGCCATTTCTGTATTTCCAGATCCCTTTCTGCTGCCGCTGCATAAAGGAGCAGTTCTGGTCTCTAGCCTGTCCCCTCTACTCTCAGTGCAGGTTGATGAGGTTGCTCTCAGCTTGGGCCAGATGCCCCATGGACTACTGTGGGAGGAGGATGGATCAGATCTGGACTCACCCAACTTTTCTGCTGCTGCTGCTGCTGTGAACTCTCCCACTCAGATCCGATGAGTCTGTGCCTGTTCCAGCATCTGTCTCTCCAAGTCCAATGAGGAGATAGCCTCTGGGTACCAGGTTGGAGGCTGGACAGAACTGGGTGGGGCAGTGCAAGTCTCTGCCCGGTCCCAAGACAGAGAAGCTAACACCCTTTGGTGTCTCCTCACTGAGGTGGCGCTTTGTTCCAGATTTTCACACCCTGCCTTCTCCACAGTTCCTGGGGCTGATGCCTGGTCTGCTGCTGCAGGTGATGGCATGGGCCAGGTGACAGGTGGTAAGGAGCAGTTGTTCTCTGCTGCCTCCTCTCAAGAGAGCCCTGAGGACCACAGAAGATCCTGAGTACCGCAGACCCCAATCTCTGGGAGGTGGTGGGTTGCAGTCATCCCCGCAGGAGAGCCTGGGTGCATGAACCTGAGTCTCCCCTCAGATGAACTTTCACTCATCCACCGGCACACACCCACTCACTCAGAGAGTCTTTATGGACACTCATTTTTGTCGAGACTCTCACACCCCAACCTGATCTGTCACCATCTTGCCTCTTTCCTCTAATTTAATATTTTATTATTTCTGGCTTTGGGTTTTTTTAGTGGCTGTTTTGTGAATTTATATATATATATATATATAAAAAATATATTTCTATATAGATATATTTATATATAATATGTATTTATATATGTATGTATTTATATATATATGTAATAAATAATCTTTCAAAGTGTACTTAGAGTTAATATTTTACCACTTCAGGAAATGGTAAAAGTTTTGACTATGTGGATCTCTTTATTCTTTCTTCTTTATGTTATAATTGTCTTATGTATTACATTTACAGACATCAAAAATCCCATAAGACAATGTTAAAATTATACTCTTAATAGTCATACCTACTTTAAAGAGCACAAGAGAGGAAAAATTAACTACTCTATTTGTCCATATATTCACTATTGATCATACATTTGCTCTTTCTTAAATCCTCAAGATCCAAGTCTTCCACTTGTATCATTTTCAGTTAACCTGAATAACTTCCTTTAACATTTTTCTTTAGAGTATTTTTTTTCTGAATATGAATTGTTTTTGCTCCCCTTCATCTTAAAATATCTTTATTTCACCATAATTTCTGATGGATATTTTATTACATGCAGTGCTAATTAACTTGATTGTGGAAACCATTCCACAGCATATACATACATAAAAACATCACAATGTACACGCTGTTGGTGACAATACTTAAGAGCTAATCTCTTAGCAAACTACAGTCACTATGCTGTACATTAGGTCTCCAGAAACTATTTGTCTTGCAACTGTAAGTTTTTACACTTTTGGACAACTCTTCATTTCCCCTGCCACCCCCAACCCTGATAACTAAAAAGATTTTCTTTGTTTTTTGTTTCTTTGTTTTTCTTTGTTTCTGTGAGTTCAACTTTTTAAAAAAAACTTTCCACATATAAATAAGACTATGTAGTGCTTGTCTTTCAGTGTTTGACTTATTGCACTTAGCATGATGTCCTCTGGGTTTATTCAGATTGTACAAATGGCAGAATTATCTTCTTTTTAAGGCTGAATAATACCTTCCTCTGTCATCTATCTCACAATTCTTTCTATCTACTCATCTATCAGTGGATGCTTAGACTGTCTCCAGGTCTTTGCTATTGTTAATTATGCTACAATGGACATGGGAGTACAGATGTATCTTTTAAATACTGACTTGATTTCCTTTGGATATACACCCAGAAGCGAGATAGCTGAATCATATGTTAATTCTATTTTTGATTTTTAGAGGAACTTCCCCCTTGTTTTCCATAATGACTGTACCAATTTGCATACCCAACAACATGTAAAGCTTCCCCTTTCTCCACATTCTCACTAACACTTGTTATTTTTTTACTTTTTGATGAATAAGCTTCCTGACAGATATGGGGTGATATTTCATATTTTTTTTAGATGGGGTCTCACTCTGTCACCCAGATTGGAATGCAATGGCAAGATCATGGCTCACCACAGCCTCCACCTGGGCTCAGGCAATCCTTCCACCCAGGTAGCTGAGATTGCAGGCGCATGCCACCATGCCCAGCTAATTTTTTGATATTTTGTAGAGACAGGTTTCTAGGCTGATCTATGTTGCCTAGGCTGGCCTTGAACTTCTGGGCTCAAGCAATCCTTCCACCTCAGCCTCCCAATGTGTTGGGATTGCAGGTGTGAGCCACCTTGCCAGCCTTATTGTGGTTTTGATGTACATTTCCCCAATAATTACTGATGCTGAGCATTCTTTTACATACTTGTTGGCCATTTGCATGTTTTCTGTGGGAAAATGTCTAAAGTCCTTTTCCTTATTTTAAATCTCGAGATGATGGTGATGATTATATTTTAGCTGTATTATTGGGTTCCTTATATATTTTGGGTATTGTCCCATATTAGATACATATGGTTTTAAGATATTTTCTCCCATTTCATGAGATGGCGTTTAAAAAATTGTTTCTTTGGCTGTGCAAGCAGCTGTGTTGTCATATCTAAGAAATGATTGCCAAGACCAGTGTCATGAAGATGTCCCCCTATATTTTTTCTAGGAGCTTTACAATTTCTGTTAATGTGAAATTCAAATACATTTAAATATTTAGTCTATTTTGAGTTGATTTTTATATCTGGTATAAGATAAGAATCTAAGTTCATTTATTTGCATGTGAATATCCAATTTCCCCAGCACCATTTATTGAAGAGACTATTTTTTTCTCCATTGTGTATTCTAGGCTACTTTGTTGAAGATTATTTGACTATATATGCGTAGATTTTCTTCTGAGCTTTCTATTTGTTTTCCCTTGTCCTATGTGCTTGTTTTTATGCCAGTACCATACTGTTTTGATTGCAATAGTTTTGTAACATAATTTAAAATCCTGGATTGTGATGTCTTCAGCTTTGTTCTTTTAGCTCAAGACTGCTTTTATTGAACTTATTTTTTTTCCTATTTCTGTGAAAAATTCCATTGAAGTTTTTTTTTTTTTTGAGTTGGAGTCCCACTCTGTCGCCCAGGCTGGAGTGCAGTGGCATGCTTACCACCACCCCAGTTTCGATCTGCTGGGCTCCAGCAATCCTTCTGCCTCAGTCTTCCAAGTAGCCAGAACTATAGGCGTGTGCCACCATGCCAGACTAATTATTTATTATTTTTTTATTTATTGTAGAGATGAGGTCTCGCCAAGTTACCTGGGCTAATCTCGAACCCACAGGCGCAGGCAATCCACTTGCCTCGGTCTCCCGAAGTGCTCGGATTATAGGCTGAGCCATCGAGCCTGGCCACCATTGAAGTTTTGATAGGGATTGCATTACATTTAAAGATCACTTTGGGTAGTATGAATATTTTGACAATGTTGATTCCACTGAAAGGTATCATGAACACAAGATGTCTTTCCATTTATTTATGTTTTCTTCAGTTTCTTTCAATAATGCTTTATAGTGTTTGTTGTGCAGATATTTCACTCCCTTGGTAAAATTTATTACTGAATATTTCCTTCTTTTGATGCTGTTGTAAATTGGATTTTTTCTATTCTGTGACTTTACTGAATTTATTAGTGCTAACAGTTTTCTTTTGGTGGTGGGGGTGGAGTTGTTAGGGTTTTGTATATAAGAACAAAACTTAGCCAGGCGTGATGGCATACTGGGGAGGCTAAGGCAGGAGGATTGCCTGGGTCCAGGAGTTTGAGGCTGTGGTGAGCTATGATACCATCACTGCTCTCCAGCCTGAGTGATAGAGTGAGACCCTGACACTCGTTTTTCTTTTATTGAGTCAAGGTCTCATTCTGTTCCCAGGTTGGTGTGCAGTGACACACTCGTGACTCACCACAGCCTCAACCTCTTGGGCTCAGGCAATCCTCCCTAGCTCTGTCTCCCAAGTAGTTGGGACCATAGGTATGTGCCACCACCTTGGCTAATATTTTTGATTTTTTTTTTCAGAGATGAAGTCTTGCTATGTCGTCCAGGCTGGTCTTGAACTCCTAAGCTCAAGTGATTCTCCCGCCTCGCCCTCCCAAAGTGCTGGGATTACAAATGTGAGCCACTGTGCCCAGCCCCAACTTTTTAAAGAAAGTGATTCCTCCACTCTTTTTGTACCACAGGGTCTCCTTTTCAGGTTTCTCTGGCCAGAAATTTGGTTTTAAATTCAGGGTGTTAGATGCTGGAGCCACTGTTACCACCACACTACATGTTCATGACTGAGGCTGGCCTTTGTGTATCACTAGAAAAAAAATAGAAAAAAGCCATGGGAATTTCTGGCCTTCCCATTTTGCCCAGTCCTTTATGGGGACCTTGCTCTCAGGTCTTCTGACTGAAAGACAGTGTCACTGTCAGAACTTTTGCTGTCCGTGTTGCTGGTTGATCCCACCCTTGGCTCAAAGTGGAAAACCAAACAAGGAAAAATACCAAGGAAACTCACCTGTGTGGATTTTACTTCAAGTTTGGGTTCTCCTCCCTCATCTGCTTGCATCGTTGCCTTTTCAGAGTTCTCAGGTAGTCACTTTATGTTTTCTCCCCCATTTTCGGTTGTCATCAGGGTGAGACAGGGGCTGTGGTGGGCTTGCCTTACCTGGCTGGCCAGGTGTCAGGGGTTCTCTGTGTCCGTACAAGCTTGCATTGTGTCTTCACTGCTCAGCGTCTACATGATCAAGTCTCGTGTGTTGAGTGAAAGGTTGAATGAATGAACAAAGGAAGGAAAAGAACAGTATAAAAATGAATGAATGAAGGAAGGCAAAACAAAGAAAAGAGGGAAAATGGATGGATAGTTTCCCAATGTTTGTGGCTCATGAAGACTTGTCTTGAGATATAATTCTACTTTATGGCCAGTAGATGGCAGCAGAAGCCAATGCTCACTCACCTTTAAGCATGCATTGGACACTAGCCCATCCACTATGGACGATGTACTTTGTTAGAAGCTGAGAGGGGTAGAAGTGGAGAGGTGTGTCCAAGGATAAATAGGAGGCAATTCCTGACTTTCGGCAATTTGCAAATTGATGAGGAGAAAGAGAATAGCCTTAATATAAACCAACTTGTGATAATCCTGTGGTAAGTGTATAAACAATGCTACAGCAAGACAGGAGGAAAGGATTAAGTCTTTGATAATTGAAGAGGTTTGTTAGAAGCAGCAGAGTCTGAGCTAGACAATGGAAGGCAGGCATGAGGTGGACATCCAGAGATGGGGCGCTGCGGTAGAGGAAAGACACTCCAAGAAGAGGGTACAATCGGAGAGTATTTAGAGGACAGCAAATATTCTCACAGGTGGGGCTGCCATGTAAGATAAGTGAAAGAAAGAATGGGAAATTATGTGGAGAAGCAAGCTACATGTATGTCAGATCGTGGGTGCTCTTAGGTGGGGAGCAGGGCCATGGTTCTTGCTTTGTCTCTCCATTCCTGTGGTCATGCCCTGCCTGTGGATCGAGGGATGGGTGGGCGGGCAGGTCTTGGCTGTCCTGGGCAGTCCGGCTGTATCAGAGGCCAAAGACTCCAATTCTTCCAGGTTCCCAGAGAGAAGCTAGGTGATTGCTGCAGGCCAGGTGGGCAGCATGCCAGACACGCCCCTCAGAAGGGCCTGCGCGGACTCAGCTTGTTTCCATGTGGATACATGGGTGCAACATGGCCAGGTCTTCCAGTCTCCCAGTAAAAGTCAGAAATACAAGCTCGTGGGAAATTTCCTGGTTTTTCAATGCTGGCACGGACTTATAGTTCAGAAAGCCGGGAGTGAGACAATCAAAACACATCTGTGGGCCAGGGTGGGCCAGTTGCCTCATGATTTGCATTCTGCAGAGTCACCTATGAGGTTCTTTACCGGTCTCTGCTATGATGAAATCCAGACCGAAGTGCCCTTTGAGGGACTTTCCCCTTCCAGCCTCCCTGCCTCATTCCCCTTCCTTATGTACAAAGTTTCCCCAATAGAGTGCCACTTCCGGGCCCGTCTCCACGACATGAGTTCCACCTGCTCTCTCCTCTAGGAAGGAGCCACCCCTGGCCAGTCAGGGGTGGTGGTGGCTGGGTTGCAAGCACCCCATTGCTGGAGTCCTTGTGTCTCAAACACCTCAGTCTGAGTTTTTCATGACCCTGAAGTTTTATTGATGCACAGAAAATATCACTCAGAAGTTACTTTGATTTTAAAACTTAATTTTATTTTAAAATCTATTTAAAAACTTCTTTAAGCTTTTATGTTTTTAAAAATAGTATTATCCTACTTTCATATCTACATACAAATTTTAATAATTGCTTCTTGCTTTTTAATAGAACTGAAAGAACTTTGGAATTTTGCTTTTCTCTTACTGATTACCGCTGCCCAAGTTAAAGGAAAGGATGACCAGTGTTCCATGTTCCTTGAAATTATGGAAGCTAGGAATCTGGTCCAAGGGCACTAGGGTGCTTAAGAAATGGTGCACGGAGGGCACAGGATATAGGCTTGCAGAAAAGGTGGGCAGTTTCTCTTCCTCGCTTTCTCTCTTCTCCAGCCATCAGCTCCAGGAGGCAGAGGAATCAGAACAGAGCTGCAGTTCAGAGGATGACTTCCCCTTAGGTTTGGCCTCAGCTCTTCCCCTCTCCGAGAGGCAACATTGGGCACTTTGCTTTGCCTTTCTGGGCCTTGATTTCATCATCTGTGAAGTGGGGGTGTTAACATGTGTTATCTCAGGGAAGGACAGGGAAAGGGAAGATATTGATCAAAGGTTGTAAAGTCTCAGTTAGGCTGGAGGGATGTTTCAGTGATCTATTGCACTGCATGGCAACCACAGTTAACAATAATGTATACTTCAAAATTGCTAAAACAATAGATTTTTCAAGTTCTCACCACAAAAAAGATAAGTTGGTGAGGTGAAAGATACATTAATTAGCTTGATTGAATCTGTCTACAATGTACATATAGATCAAAGCATCACATCATGTCCCATAAATATATATAACTCAACAAAAAAAAAAGAATATAGCTTATTATAGAGGTATTTTGAAGATAATAAAATGTCTGGATAATAGGTAAACAGCTATTTACTTCTTGTTTCTTTGATATGAGTGTTGACATTGCATTTATTTCTTAAGAACTACCATAGACGACGGTGACAAATCAGCAAGATGTCCACAGGAATTCCAACTTCGCTTACCCTGCAGGCCCCTACAGAGGTCCAGACCCTTTTCATTCTCATTTTCTTTCCTGTCTCAGTGTGGACTCTTAGCAAAGAGCTGGGCTGTTTTATTTTTTAATTTAATTTTAAAGATGTGGGGTTCAATTCAGGATTAGATATACAAATGGTCATCATACAGGTAAAGTTTGGGCTCCCCTTTGGTCCCCACTTTGCCTGGTTTGGGGTCAGATACTCTTATTAGTGTTAGGTGTCACTCTTCCCTCCCCTGGGAGCTTCTGGCTACTGCCAATCCCTTTCTTATAGTCTTGCGGTAAAGGTTCAGGGTCCGCTTATAAGGGAGAACATGTGGTACTCAGTTCCTTGTTTCTGGGTAGACTCTAAGTCCATCCAAGTTGCTGTGAAGTCCATAATTTTGTTTGTCTTTATGGCTATGTAATATTTCATTGTGTATATGTATCACAATTTAAAAATCCAGTCCAGTTTCGATGGGAAGCATGGTTGGTTCCATGTTTTTGCAATTGTAAATAGTGAAGAGCTGGATTCTTTTTAGTCAGATGTTCCCTCCCATACCACTGGAGCCTGGGAGAGGTGGGCATGGCTCCTCCAGGAGGTCCTATTGGCCAGATCTTCTGGGAGCATCAGTGTCTACTGGTGTTTATGGACTGACATCGTTGAGCATCTGTTTCCAAGTGTTGTGTTGGTGAGAGCGTGTAGAAGTTCAAAGCCAGGGACGGCTCCAGTGTCTTGGGCTAGGAATTTTCACCAGGTGGCAGCAGAATACTGTGAAGAAACATCACAAGGCTTCATAGTCCCCAGAGTAGAATAGCAGGCAATCAAGGGGGAGCTTGTCCAGAATGATGGTTATCATCCTGAAAGTAAGGCAAGGTCCAACGGAATTCGATGATACTGCCCGCATATACACACTAACAGAAGGAGAAGTGAGTGGACAGCCGGATGAGAGGAGATTCTGACTTCAGGTGAAGGGAGACTCCTGGAGCCATGGGTAGTAAATCAGCTCCGCAGACCAAAGAAATCAACAGAGGGACCACAGGGGCAGCCCCATTTAGCTGGTGACCTGGACTTCAGTGGGGGCATGATATGCGGGACAGCTCTGTGTGTTAGTGGAGAGGATGATTGCCTTATGGTGTAATTGGAGGTGTCCAGGCCACATCCTCTTCCAGGTTTAACCCAGACTCTCTATTATGGTTTGTCTGGGGTCAGCTTTTGTCTCCAAAAGGCACTATTATAATGCAGGTACAGGACACCATTCAAATCCTTTACAGACAGAACATTAGCTCTTATTAACCGAGATGAATTTTTCTGATTAGTTTATGCCACTTGGAAGAAATAGTTGTCCCAAGGAGGGAATGGAGAACAGAAATATTTTAAGTCAAAAGGAGGGAAGGGAAGTGTCTGCAGGGTTGAGATTTAGAACAGAGCAGCTCTGACAGGGAGAAGATGGCCTGGTTCTGTGCCTAGGCCCAGGTGCTGCTGGGACCAGTCCTGTGCTCATAGCTAGGCCTTAGCATTGTTCCGTTGAATAGAAATGATTTCTCAGAATGTTGGCATTCGACAAGACTGCTCTGTGATCACAATGGAGCAGTATGAAAAAAAATTAACTTCATAATCATGTGTGAGCACAGATGAAACCAAGGGCATTGTCTAAAAGTGAGCACAAAAGTGACCCAATGTGCCCCTACCCTTGTTAATAGGAGTGATTGCTGCTGCTTTACAACTAAAGCTTTAGCCTTGTTTTATTCTTCACATCTCCCAGGAAAGGATTCTTAAGATACCCGGTCAAAGAATCCTAACAGCATCTGATTCAGAGCAAAGTCCCACTTCCTTAAACCTTGCTCCAAATCACCTAACACAGGTTTAGCAAGAGAACTTCGTATGATTAGAGACAGGATGGAAACTAGGGGAAGAAAGTGCCAAAGGAAAGAGAAAGGGCAATGGAGCAAATCCTCGTGCTTAACAGCAGGGCCTGGGGAGGGCCCTCCTCCAACGTGTTCAGGATCCAGGAGCCAAGGGCCCTTCCTGCACTTGTGATGCAGACATCTGTCCCCTGATCCAAGTCCCTGCTCAGCAAAGCAGCCTACAGTATGTCTAGAGACTGGAGGCCAGGAACGGGTGAGTTTGTTCGCCTTGCTTCTTCTCCTTCTTGAGCAGCTGAGTTATTCTGATGTGGTTTTGTGGTTATGCAGAAAGCAGCATTGCTCATGTGGACACAGTGTACTTTCAGTTTCTTAAAGTGAGTCATGTTGACTTTCCTCTTAGGAGTAAGAGTGACCCTTGCGCAAAAGGACACTGTGACTAGAAAGAAGAAACACCATAGGCCACCAGTACAGAATGTTTACCAATGTAGGCAGTCACTAGTTTTGTGCCATCTTTTTAAACAAGGTAAATTAGGAAGAGACATTTGTTTATGAAACTTTAAATGTTTGCCAATGTTTGAGGTATTTCTTTATTCTCACTCATCATTTGGAGTGATGGTGGTGATTAAAGGGCTTAAGATCTCCAAACAGAAACCCACAGGCCATAAGAGACAAGATAGACAAGTGGGACCTCATTAAACTAACAAGCTTCTGCAAAGCTAAAGAAACCATCAAGAGAGTAGGGAGACAGCCTACAGACTGGGAAAAAGTATTTGCCAACTCCAGATCGGCAAGGGCTTAACATCCTGGATCTACAGGGAACTCCAACGCGCAGAAAAGAAAAAAAACAAATATGTGCTTTTCTTTTTAAGATACTTATTTGGACTATGTTTTAATGTACATCAATTATACTAGAAGATTCCATTTGAAAACGTTGAATTACTTTTACACAGAACACTCATATGTAACTATGGTACAT
>CAUYQG010029851.1:0-22772 GCA_963574415.1 Tarsius wallacei
AATTCCGGCTACTCGGAAGGCTGAGGCGGAAGGATCGCCGGAGCCCAGCAGGTCGAGGCTGCGGTGGCCGGGAGCGGCCACTGCACTCCAGTCTGGGTGACAGAGTGAGACTCCAACTCAAAAAAAAAAAAAAAAAAAAAGAGGCAACCAAGTAGCCGGAACTACAGGTGCACGCTACTACCCTGGCTAATTTTTATTTATTGTAGAGACGAGTTCTCACCATGTTGCCCAAGCTGGTCTCGAGCCCACGGGCTCAGGCAATCCTCTTGCCTCGCCTCCCAAAGTGCTGGGATTACAGGCTTGAGCCACCGCACCCGGCCATCTACAGGTATTTCTATACATTATTTCTTTTTTTTTTTTTTTTTAGGTAAGAGGTGTTTATTTCATTATTATTATTTTTTTATATATCAGTATTTTTTATTTTGATATTGTGGGGTACAGCTAAGGGTTAGGTATACAAATATGCTTCGTTCAGGCACCCTTGTTGATAAGGGGCATTACCTTATTTCTATACATTATCTACTATAGCTTGTGAAACAGATACAATTCTCTTCGAAGCCAAGACTTAGGGGGTAGCTTATCCAAGATCATACAACAAATAAATTGTGACCCTGGGTTTAAATCTATCTGCCTCCAGAATTTCTTTTGTGTCTTTTGGTTGTACAATTATTAATGTTGCTGTTTTGGTTAAGAAAATTCTTTTTTTGTTGTTCTTCCCCGAATATATACACAGCACAGGATAAATGTCCACAAATCAGTCATTGATCTGCAATGATGTATGACGGAACACTGGAAAGGATGCTATTTATTTTTCCTTTGTAGTCATTTCAGGGGAAGGTAAGCTAAGTAAGGAAGAGAATGTATAACTGAAACCTTACCCCTGAATAAGTTCTAAAGATCTGCTGTACAACATGTGTCTATAGTTAACAATACAGTATTGTGCACTTAAAACTGTATTCAGAGGAAAGATTTCATGTGTACTTTCCACAATTTAAAAAAGGTGATTTAGAAAGCTAGACCATATTCAAATAAAATTGACATTATCATGATATAATTATGACTGATATGTATGCAATTACAACAAGATCATATGCCAAAAAAATCTGTGAGATAATACACGATATATATTGAAGTTAAATGTTAACTAATGGGTAAATACATTTCATATTCTTCCAAATACTTTCAAATGAAATGTATTATATAGAAACTATACAGAATATGCAAATAATGGAATATGAAGAATTACTCTAAAGTATTTAATTTTTTAAAAATGTTTTTGTAGAGGCTGGGTCTCACCAGGCTGATCTGGAACTTCTGGTCCCAAGTGATCCTCCCACCTGAGTCTCGAAGCACTGGGACTACAGATGTGAGCCACCATAAGTGACCCAGTATTTTCACCACAGTTAAAACAAAAATGAAAACAGCAAGACAGTAGAAAATGCATATAAGAAAAAAGTTGTTGGTTTTTAAAAAATTAAAGCCCTAGAGATGCAATAATTATAAAAGAAAACTGGGTGGGTCAGATTTGGGGCTTCTGACTATGAGGTTTAACTAATCACAGTAAGTCTTGCAATGTTCCCATGAGAACTGCAATGAGTTAGATCTCAGCTGCCCAGCACTGAGCTGTGTGCCTCATGAGTCTCCCATGCATCGTTAATATGTAAAATTGTGAAGGCTGTCAACTCAGCCAAATTTTTCTGCTCTCCAAAAAGACTTGGGTACAGTTCAGTCCATATTTTCAATGACTTTCATTTAGCCTAACAGCCTCTCCCAGGTCTGGTTAATTCCCTCCTCAGGCTTACCAAAGTCAAACACTTCAAAGAGTCTGGCAAGTCCCCAACCATGATGAGTCACCTGCAGCATAAGGTCTGCAGGAAGATGAGATGGGGTTGCTCACAGGCGAGAAGACTCGGGATCCAGAAGAAAGTGTCTGCATGCCTCTCTCATTTTCCCCCACACTGTATTACTTTTCCCATTTTCCTCCAGCTTACTGACTTTCAGATAATCAAATGCTTGCATATTTTTCATTTTATAATGCTGAAAACTGAAACCAGAACTATCCTGGAATGACTATGTAAATAGGTAGGCACGCTGACCTGTGTTACCACAACCAGAGAGCCCTCTGGACATCTGCATTTTCGTTTTGATCCCCCATTTATTTCTCCCATAAAGTGAGTCCCACCTTAGATAGAAGAAAAATAATAATATAATTAAAATGTTTAAGAGGACCTAGCTGAAAGTGGTCGATTTTCATGGTGCTGTTGTTGACAGGGCCGAAGATCGTGATCACAGAGATTTTCCTGGTAGCCATCTTGCAGAAACTCTCCAGATACTCATCACGTTGTTGCACATACATATTGTTCTCAGCCTTGGGAGTGGTGATCAGCTAGAAGTGGGTGAAGACAAACAAATTAACTTATAGCAATAGTTTTACATTGAGGGAAAACCCAAAGAGATGATTTGGAATAGAGGGCTGGTAGTAACTAACTGACACCTATACTACAGTTATTTTGTTAACAGCATAATTAGTATCAGAAAAAGGCCCTAATTTGGAAAGGCCTCTCTTTTCTTCTAATAGCTCCAGATAATTTAGAGTTTTCTGCTCACTTCCATTATTTACCTTCATTACTATTCTCTGTGTGTCCCAGTTTTCTCATTTATGAACTCTGCACAGGAAATACTTATTTTGCAAGGGTGTTGTGAACAACACATGAATACTTCACATGTAGTAATTGTTCAGTAAATATTATCTTTCTTCCCTCATTTTGATCTTCATTGTCCTCATTGGCTGATCAGACATTGGCTAATTCAGTGGCTATTACTATTATTTACATTCCATAGGGTTAAGAGAGTTTCACAGACAGGCGTTGGACACTATGAAACATTCTGTGATTTAGAATTTTTATTAGGCAGTCTTGCAGAGAGTTTGTAGGCTTTCTGACCTACATTTTGTGACATAGAAAATATTCATTGTCACATCGAGCCTGTGCTGTGCTCATCATGGTGGATGTCTTTTGATACTGTAATTCTCCAACAGGGAGGTTTTCACTTTCAGTTTAGCCTTCTCTCCAATTCAGACCTGTATTTTTCAACTAACGCCCTGTCTTTCATTCTAATTTTGTGACCCCTGACTTCTGGGGAAAAAAAAGAAAGACACAGCAATTAAAAGAAATACTTTAGTCACCAGTCATTTGAGAAAGCACATTTAATTATTTTGGATAAAATGAGAATACTCCTATTTTTTAAAGATATCCTTGAACCTTCTCTCTAAGAATGTCTCAATATTGATATCTAACATAATATAAAAACTTCTCCACTCCTGTGATTATTTTAGTTGTCCCTTTCTGAGCCTTCTTTAATTTCATCAGGTTTTCCTGAGCTGAAACCAGAACTGTGAACCACACTCCATGAATGGGTGGGCCTAGTGCTGCTCACCCTGGAGGTAGGAGGATGTGAAATTTTATTCTAATGATGACCAGGTCTTTGTTGAGATATTTGATCTCAAATCACCCACCAGGCTGACATCTGCAATGAACAGTGTTTGTTCGCCCTTTGTTGACTCATCATCAAGCTCATAGGCAAGCCAGTATAAATTATTTTCCATAAACAATTTCTTATACTTGACCACATTCAAATTTATCAGCTACTTTTCTTTGTATTCACCAAAACTTATAAACTATTTCTGAAGTTTGTGGCTTTTGGTTTGGCATTTTTCAGAGGAGAAATCACCATGTTGTTGACCTCTTCCAAATATTTTGTCAAAATAGCTAACAAATCTGGTCTCAGCTTATCTTGCTGTTTAATTTTTTTCTATCAGAGATGTGTTTATTGCTACTTGCAGACGTTCCCTTCTAAGAATTTGCTGTACATGACAAAATACTCTTTCTCAAGGAAATTGTGTTCAATAGCCTTTGAGTGGAAGATTAACAAAGGTTTTGTGGAATGAAGTTTTTGTTTTTCTTTTTCAGACCATTATTAATTTTAAATAGACACGCTCTACTTTATTTTATATTTTGTGTTTAAATGCCTGTTCAGATGCACATGGTGGATTAGGAAATGTTCATTTTAGAAATATAATTTCCCAGGGAGAAAAATAATGAAATTCCCCCAAATTTATTCATTGATTCATAATTAGCCTTTAAAAAAGATTGAAGGTGGCTATAAAAAGATACAGTGGTGGTACTTTGGGTCAGCATGCTTGTTTTCAATTAGCTTTATGGCGTCTGTACAAATATTTCTTCAGTTTTGATAGTAGCCCAGATCTTGGAGTTTTAAGTTGATATGTTTTAAGTATTTCTTTCTGACTGTGCTTTGCTCATAAATACACTATTTTAAAATAAATAAACGAATGTCTAAGTGAAAACACAGAACAGTAAAAAGCAAAGGTGAGAGAAAGAGATTTGCTGTTAATGACTTTGGTTTCCCTATTCTAAATTAAGGATAAGCTCATATTTAGAATATATTTAGAGGAGTTTTTAGGGCACAGCTACCCAGATGTTAGATGACCGATAATTATTAGCTCCTATAACGTCAAATCCGCACATGGACTCCATTTTGTTCATCTCATTCTTTGCCATGGACCCTTGTAATCGATAGGCAGACCCCAATATGACAGTCCTCAAAGTCCCTCTAGTTTTCTCTCCCTTGCATACAATTAAGACTTTCGGACAATATGTAATCATACAGAACTTTATCCTCCCCTGTGTGGTAGGATCTCCCACAGAACTCTACACATAGTAGCATTAGACCAAGGATACCCAGTGGGACTCTCACTTAAATAAATAAAAATCTCTAATGTTTATTTTCACCTCAGAGCCTTTGCCCAAGGATGCCTTTACCCACCAGTGAGGTGACATTCATTTTGCATGACTCATTTCCTAGTTTCCGGCCTTCCATGGTCTGGCCCCAGGCGCTCTCTCTTGCTAAAGTCCTCCTATGCCTTACATGACCTCATCACCCCCCATAGCCAGACCAGTCTAAATTAGGAAATGAAATCTTGGGCAAGTGGCACAGAGAAAAGATGACTGCAGTCAAAGTTGGGGGAGGCTGGCATTTTAGTCCTAGTTCAATCCCTGATTAGTTTGTAGTCTGAACAAACCCACTTAATCTTATGAACCTCTTCTTTGTCATTGTTACAATGAAACAAGTTCCCTTAACCTCATAAAGCTGTGAGGACTAAGCAAAAATAAATAGATCTGTGCAGTCTGTGTCCCCTGAGCACATGCAGGTATGTTGCCACTGAAGAGTTCACCCACATTCTTTCCTTTGTCTTTGCCTGGGTCACCCTTCCCATCTCAGACTGCCTCCACCTCCCTCCCTCCTCCCCAACTCCCTGCCGTAAATCTGAAACTTTCTTTCAATGTTGTCATCTTCCTTAAAGGCCTTTGTTGCCCCCAACCGTCGCTTCCTTTTTGAAATTACTGTTGTATTATCTGTGCTGCCCACTTGGAATTTAAGTTTTTCCTTCAGTCACTATTATAAATGTCACCTCTCCCTAAACAGAGTGTTAAGTTCCTCAAGGCACTGAAGCCCCGGACCCTATTATTGCCCTGCAGATGGTAGGAGCACAGATGGTGGGCCACATTCCTCGGGTTACATAGAGAAGAGGTGAGGGACTCAGGGACAAAGGGGTACCCTGGTTGTATATGTCTAGATGAAGCCCACAAACCGCCTGTAAAGATATTCTCCCTTACATTTAATCTGCTCGAATTCGCATCAGAGAAAAAAGAGGAGGCTGACCATCCAAACACATGTCAGAAACTCTGTCCCCGTGTTTTGACATCGCCATCTAATTCACTTTCTAGTTTGGCAGTATTTCAAAAACAGTGTTTAAAATGAAAACCATTTCCAGTATTCTCTTCCTAAAAAGAGCATCCTAGAACTCCTCATTAAACATTGTTGTCTGTCACTTGACCTCTTTCCCGTTTGGTGGCAATAGATCAGGGTATGTATCATGAGTTTATAATTGTGTTGTGGTTCTTTTTCACATTTCTGTTCCAACTGGTGTGTTGGCTCAGTGAGCCTCAGAGGATAAGGAAGCCTGTCTGCATAAGTAAAGGGAGCAAACAGGAAAGGAAAGACGCTGGAGGGAAGATATTGTAAGTCTTGGATTACTGTAAGTACTGTGTAAGGCTCAAAACACTAGATTTTTTACAGAATTCTGAAAAATAACTTCCAAGCTAGTAGTCTGCGTCAGTAAAGTAGAGATTTAAATCCTTTTCTAAAACTAAACCTAATAAGTAGATTGTTGTCCCAATATCCAGATTTCTGAAGCAAGGTTGAAAATGTTAACCCATTTGAATTACAGGAGATTATCCCCAAAGAATGCTTAAACTTTCATTTGAATATGTGCAGCTCAACACTTGAGGCCCCTGGTTAACTGACGAGTGAGTGGATCTCAGAGCACAAAATCATCAGCTACATTCTCCATAGTCCAATGTTGTAGTGATAAACAGCTTACATACTCTCACTGTAGTCAATCCCAAACTGACACCTAGCAGTTTGACGGATTAGGTTAACCGGGATTCAATCTATTGTTCTTGACTGACTGCTTGGAAACCAGAGAACTGAGGTGCAGAGAACTAGCTGGGCAGAAACTCCACATTTGTGCTTAGCTATCCCTAACCATTTATGTGGGTGACTCAAAGTTAGAAATAAATTTTTAAATGTTCATATTTAATAACTAACAAGATAATTCCTCATTTTCCCTTTCACTTTATGGCATATCCCTTGGAAAGCTCATACCCTTAGGAAGACAGAATGGGGGAGTGTCCCAAGTTTGAGCTTTCAAATCAAACAGACCCAAGTTCTAATTCTGACTTCACCACATATTAGCTATACATCTTCAGTAACTTAAGCTTCTATTTTCTCCTCTGTAAAGAGGAGCCAATCAACCATTCATTGAGAGATTGTTGTGAAAATTAAGCTTCACAATTGCAGCAAAGTACCTTACAGGATGTGCCCTTTCCTGTTGGCAAGGTAAGAGGCAGGAGGTTTGAAATATTGACCTCTGGCCTAAGGATAGGACACCCGACTGCACCTGCAGCTTCTGAGAAAGCCTCTAGGATGGGGTCCTCAGCCCCTGGGCCATAGAGCAGAACCAGTTTGTGGCCAGTTAGGAACTGGGCTTCACAGCAGGAGGTGAGGGGTGAGCCTTATCTGTGTTTACATCTGCTCCCCAAGGCTTGCATTACCACCTGAGCTCCGCCTCCTATCAGATCAACACTGAAAAGCCTGTTTCCATTTCTAACATCCTATTTTTGTGAAACAGGGTTTTCTTCAGTGACCGCAACCAAAACGAGATTACAGAATAGACTGGACATAAGTAATATACTTTGGGTATCACTGTCTCCCATCACCTCCAGATGGGACCATCTAGTTGCAGAGAAACAAGCTCAGGGTTCCCACTGATTCTGCATTATGGTGAGTTGTATAATTATTTCATTATATATTACAATGTAATAATAACAGAAATAAAGTACACCATAAATGTAATGTGCTTGAATCATCCCAAAACCATTCCACCCACCCCCAATCTGTGGAAAAACTGTCTTCCATGAAATATGTTCCTGATGCCAAAAAGGTTGGGGACCACTGCTCGAGGATGTCATTCACCTAATCATGGCCTATAGCATTACTGTCAGTGTTTCCCTAAGGAACTGATTAAGTGGCAGTTATATGATGTGTCCACATCTAAAGAAAGGTATAGATAAGTGCAAAGCACTAGGGGTTTACAATAAATTGTTGGCAGGTATCAAGTTACTGAAAAACTAGAAAGAAGAGCTAAAAGGCCTGCGCAATTTCTTGGAATGCAAACCTGCTTAAGTTTGAGCACACTGGGTTAAGTTGAGGCCGGTTGGAAGTAAACGTCCTTAGCCATACTTGAACAGCTCAATGCTGAGCCTTAATGAATAGTAATCGAATCACTGATCTTCCTGAATAACATCAGCCCAGTTTGACGGGAGATGTGAGGAGAAAAGGATAAATGGCACCAGCAAGGTATTTCACCCACTGGTCTCTCTGTCTGGTGAAAACCTCTTTTCTCTCCATCTTTTGTTTTTGTGCCATGTTTATTTTCATCTGGTCTTTTCTAATCAATTCTTACTTTAGACATCATTAGCTCTTCAGAAAACACATTTCTGATATGATCATCATTGGGCACATGCAGGATCAAAAGACTGAAATGCCTCCTGCTGGCATTTTCTTTCTAATAACAAACCTGGTTCTCTTACTAGCCCAAAGAGCCAACACCACCAGGAGCAATTCCAGCTGGTTTCTGTTTTGCCTCACATGACATCAGCAGAAGCTGTCGTTTGGGTCTCATTTGCTAGAAATTTATGACCAGGGATGCTGTTAAAAGCAGAAAGGGCCCAGCTGGGCTTTCAGATCTCTGGCTAAGGCAGTGGAGAGAAGGAGGGAGAAATGAAAAGCATGCCTAACATCAGCGATACAGCATGAAAACCTCTTTCTTTTGACTCACAAACTAGGGGCAATGGAAGTATTTGCCAGATGGGCGCACAATTACAATTCTGACATTTTACCCATGCTTATTTTTTGCCTGGCTAAAACCTGACCATGAGGAACACTTTGCCTGCCCCGCTGTCTAAATGGACAGAGTTGGATGATGTGCTTCAGTGGGCTGGACAAAGTCCCGGTACTCAAGAGGGGAGCAGTGGAGCAAACCACTAAGGCTTTCCCATGCCCCATAGAGAGCAGTTTGCCCCCATAGGTCTCCTAAGAGACATTCAAGTATCAGATAGAATTCTATACTGACTGAAATCTGATTTTTTTGTTCTAACTGGAGCATTTCCATTTAAGTTTATATACTCTGGGAATATCCAAGCAGCTGTTAAACGACTCTAACAGCCTATCACCTGATAACCTAAGTTGATATAGTCACTTCAAGGCTCTGGTTAGATATTGCAACAACATATAAAACATATCTAACAAAACACACACACACACACACAGAGCCTTAGAATCAACCAGAGCTAGGTTTTATTCTGATACATAACACCATTATTGATAGAAACAGTTAAGAGAATTTGGGGCATACTCCACCTATGATAAACACCATCAAGAACTTTGCTCTGAGTAACATGTCAAATGCACATTTAAACTCTTTGAAATCACTTAAGATGAACAGGTCCCAGAATTCCTCTTCCTAGACCATTAATTCAAATTTAGGCAAGATTGGAAAAACTAAAAGATCCTCTGAGAAATGCCTTAAGAGTGCCTGTCCTTTTTGGTGTGGGAACACAGGGTAGGGAGTCACCTTGTGCCTTCAGTAGTATGTATGCTGCCCTCCATGGCAATGAGTTGGCTCTCTCACCCAGGTATAGGAACAGGATGGCTCTCTCACCCAGGTATAGGATAATTCCTGGCTCACATTATCCAATACAAGTCTACTAATCTTTTACTCTGAATTAATTGTAATATACCCTTTCCCTCCTTGACAACCTGGAGTAAAATGATAGCCTTAAGAAGCCAGGGGTAGAAATCTTGGAGGGGCACTAAAAGAGAGGGGTAGGAGACACAAAGAGGAGAAGGAGCCATTTTCACATCACTGATCAACTCTACCCTTATATTTGGGGTTGGGCTTATTCCTTCCCAGAGCCCTCACTTGGTCTATCTAGATTCTAGATTTATCACTCGTTGGATGGTGGGGAGTAATGGTTAAAAGAGAAGGTCACTGAGATGAACCTGTGACTTGCTAACACTTAGTGACACTCAGAACCATGGGCAAAGGGTAAGTAGGGACTGCTTGTCTCCCTTTTCACACATGGGTGCACATGCACATGCACACTAATTTTATAGCA
Source organism: Tarsius wallacei (assembly GCA_963574415.1). Classification (NCBI taxonomy): domain Eukaryota; kingdom Metazoa; phylum Chordata; class Mammalia; order Primates; family Tarsiidae; genus Tarsius; species Tarsius wallacei. The sequence goes on from CAUYQG010029851.1 coordinate 9,819, forward strand.
CTTGAGAAGAAACTGACATATAGACTCCAACATCAGTTATATCTCTAGGGTATGGAAATTGAACCAATTAACCCAGTTCCTCACACTCCATTCCTTTGACTCTCACCGGTAGTTGGGCAGTGATCAGAAGAGGTGGTCTTTATGGGGAGCAGGTTTCTGCCAGCTGGTTTTAAAAGGATTCATGAGGGTCACACCAGCAAGGACCCTTCTGTACACCCAATCACACCCACTCTCCAACCAGGCTGTCTTACTTTGACCCTTTGAGGCCTCCAATGTTGTTATGGACCTAATTAGGGAGAGCAGGGAACTCTGCCATTTTCGAGCTGTGTCCAGAAATACCCCTTGTAAGAAAGTGGTAAAGATGGGGCATGGGTCCTGACTAAAGGTGCCCTCCTGGCCTCCCAAGGCCTCCCAGCCATTGACTCTGTACCATAGAGTCATGAGTTGAGTGGGTAGAGCTTCATAGAGCATCTAAACTGGAAGGAGCTACTGGCCTGCTGCCCTCTCTTGCTAGACTTCCTGATCTTCTTGACACTGCACAGGTCCGACCACAGTCTGGCAGCTAGCAATGTGATTTTTGTAAAAATAATAAGACAGACATGAACATGCTCTGCCTCAGCCCACAGAAGAATGACAAGGTCAAGGGTACTTACAAGGAGCCGTCGTTTGCCTTCAAAGGACCCCAACAGGTCGTTCACTGACTTCTTGGGACTCTGAGTGAAATGCTTGCTGGTAGGTTTCTGGTAGCCGTCCTGCTCTGTTTTACCTGCTTTTTTCTTCTTGCTCTTCTCTTTCTCCTGCTTGTTCTTTTTCTCGGCCTTCTTCATTTGCTTTTCACTTTTGAGTAACTTGTCTGGTTTCTCATTCTTCACCTTTTTTCTCTTCTCCTTCTCGGGTTTCTCAAGCTTTTCATGCTTTTTAGACTCCTTTGCTTTTTTAGGGGGAACATTCCCTGCCTGCAGTTCCTCCTCCAGCTGAGAGGCAGTAGGCCGGCTGAGGTCATACTTATCCTCATACTCATTGCTGAGAATTTTGTCCTGGGCCTTCTTTTTGAGAGGCTTCTCCTTTGCTGGCTTGTGAGGACCTGGCACCACATTTGGGTCCCGGTGGCCATGTTCCCGCCTGTCCGTGCGATTGTCTCGGAAACGGCCCGGGCTGGCAGCCCTGGTGCTGGGCTCTGAGATGGTGGTGGGAGGGGCCGCTGTGAAGCTCTCAAAACTGGTGGCCTTGCTGGGCCTCCTGGTGGTCTGTGGTCTCTCCCTGGGCTGCTCCTTCCGGGGTGGACTGTAGAAATTCTCTGAGACTGAGAACCCCCTGGCAGTGGTCACCTCAGTTGTTGCGGGGGGTCTGTGGGAGGCTGAGGGGGTCCAAGGCCTCTGGGTGGTGGGAAAGGCAGTGGTGGTCGTAGGTCTTGCAGCAATCGTTACCACTCGGGCTGTGGCTCGAGTCACTGTTGTAGCAGGAGCCGGAGGAAAGGTGGTAGTCCTCGGGGTTGGGGGAGGTGGGGACAGAGCTGCTGTAGTGGTAGCCGGTTTTCTTATCACCTTCACTCGACTGTCTCTGGTTGGTGGGACTTGCGGTCTCCTTGGATCCTCTTTCCTCTTCTCACTGCCTAGGCTTGGCCTTCCTGCTCCTCCACCACTGTCATTCCCTTCCTCCACCACCTGGCCCTCCAACCCGGAGGCCTTACACTTTTGGACAAAGCCCTTCTGCCTGATCTTCTCAATCCTGCGGATGGGGCCCTGGTCGATGACCTCATACATGGCCTCCAGCCTGACCGGGTACGGGTAGCGTTCCTCTACCTGCAGTGTCTTCTTCAGCAGCACCATGCCAAATTTGCCCTTCTCCAACTTCAGGAAGCTCATCAGCTTTGGGATGAGGCCAGGGTCCAGAGGCTGCTCCAGGATCTGGCCCTCGCTGGTGATCTTTCTCACCTTGCCGCCTTCCTCGCCTGCCTGGTGGAACAGCACAATCTGCTGGATATGCCTTTCCGCCAGCTCACAGTACACATCGTCCTTCAGGAGGCTCATCATGAGGCGGTAGTAGCCTTCCGAGGCATGAGGTGCTGAGATGACCCATACCCTGTTCTTCCCTGCGAAGCTGGCAAGGATGTTGGGAGAGCTGGACCCAGAGGGGAAACGCAACATTCTTGACCGAGCAGCAGAACCCTCATCTCGGACCATCTCACGGGGAGAGCTCCTGGCTGTTGGTCTCGGCTCAGGCCTCACAGGGCCCCTATGGGCACCCAAGGGGGCTGGCAGCTCCGCTGGGCGAGCTAGTCTCAACACTGGCACACTCCTTCTTCTTTGGAGAGGCTGAAGGTTTGAATCTTCCAGAGTGGACCTCTCAATTCCACGAGACCTCCCCGTGTGCCTCAGAAACCGAGCTGGCCTACTGCTGGCTGGGGAAACCAAGGGCACTTTCCGCCCTCCATGGCTCCCTCTGATCGTGTCATGGGGGTGGGGTTCTGATCCACACACCAGCCACATGGCCAACAGCATGGTGAAACAGGGTCCCATTCTCCACGTCATTGTGTAATCCACTTCGGGATGCAGCGGGGTCATAAGACAGAAAGGGGAGAGGGGAGAAAAGAAAAAAATCATTTAATTGGAAACAGAGGTGGTCATTTTCTTTTTTCCTATCTTGGCCAAGGAGAGGGCAAGGAGTGGTTAGAGGAAGAGGGAAGTCAAGGAATGGAAAATAGGATGAGATCCTCTTGCTTTTAAGCCCCTGTAATTTGTCAGTGTTTAGCAGAGACAGTTACATTAAGCAGGAAATTCAACTCAGTTCCCCGGGCAGAGTGCACTGTTTCAACTAACGCTCTGGATGCTCCAGAGAAAACGCAAGCTGAGCAAAATTATGACAACATTCACATTTCATTTCTTCAAATAAGCAACAAAGAAACAAACACAAAAGACAGAAAGGATTACACACTTACATGGTGGCTCATGGAGATGGAATGTAGAGGGCTGCAAAAGAAATCTGGAGTTTGGTCCCCAGGACAGTTTCCTAGATGAAATACTTTTCCTCCCAGCCCTCTCTCTCCTTTCCGAGGGTGAGCAACACAAAAGGGGTGTGCTGCAGCTCGGCTTGCAAAGTAGCACCACGGATCCACAGCCTGTCCTGATCTCAGAGCTGAGCTGATGCCTGTTCCTTCTGTCTGTGTCTTTTTACCTTCTGGACCAGTAGGATGAGGTGAAAGGAGCTGTCCTTCTAAGTCTTTGTATCTCCATTTGTCTGTAGTTCCTCCCTGGTCTCGTGTGTCTGTGTGCGCCGGTCCCTTGTGCACAGGACGTCCCTTGAAGTCTAGTCCTGGTGATTTCTGAATCTCGCTCTTTCCCTCCTTAGAGTTCCAGGATCCTTCTTATCTCCCTTTCCCCCACGTCTGGCTTAGTCCCTTTGTTTCCGGGCGTAAAAGCACTGGGATTAATATGTTTTCCAGGCTGAGGGAAAACACAGGAATGTGATGTTGAAAAAGGACTTTTCTTTTCCTGAGCTTCTCTCCTCCCTTTATTTCTCCTCACCTTTTCTCCCTCTTCTTTCTCCTCTCCTTCTTTTTCTTCTTCCACTTGCTTGGATTCAGTCCCAGAAATGTCAGGACTATCTCAGTTTTGCTCCAAACCAAACTCAAACAACAGCAGCCACTGGAAATCAAGGGAACTTCACTAAGAATTTAACAGATCAGCAAAACACCGCCTTCTTCCCACTTCAGCACGTTGAGAGTGGACTCAGTGAGGAGAGAGAGGGCTGTCCTTTGGGGTGGGGGAAAGTTTTGAAACTCTACACATCATCATAAATCACTTTAGAATAGGATGACTGAGGACTTAACTCCTTCCATACCAAGTAATCAGAGTGCTTTCTTTCTCTGTTCTTTCACTGTACTTTGGAAGGAGAAAATTATCAGATTTCTGCATCTGGCAGTTTGGTTTTCTTAGAGACAGATACTCATTTGGGTCAGGGTGCTTGGCTAGGCAGACACAGACAGTATATATATATTTATAGTTCCATGCATATATTTTTATCTCTTTTTCCCTGCTTAATGCTCTTAGTTTGACGTTGGAGAAGCCCACGGAAAACATGACTAGGTTGTTTTTATTTTATGCTAATTGAGGATCATATTACTGTGTTCTTGGTCCTAGTTTCTCCTTGGCATGGAAGGAAGCTGGTAAAAGGTTAGAAATGCAAGCAATGGCTGCTCTTCCCCCTGAGACTGCAGTTGACAATTACATCAGGGAATGGGCATTATGGTGTCTAGCTTCAGAGCTCTGGCTACAGATGGTAGACTAAGGGCTTCCTTGGAGATCATAAGTCTCTGTGTATATGTGTGTGTGTGTGTGAGTATAGTACACTACTTTTGCTCTCGAGTTTTTAGGTGTCTGTAGGGCTTTAGGCAATTGTTCAAGAAGTAGATTATCAGGTTCCAAAGGAGAAACTGAGGGAGCTTTGGGCTTCCACCTCCTGTGTGTGCCATGAGGATTCAGCTTTTAGTGGAGACAGAAAGTCCCTTAGTTTATATGACTATTTCTTGCATAGGTTATAAGGATATTTCTTGTAGCCTTTCCAAGGGCATCCTGACTCCCCAAGTCAATATTAACTGCTACTGACTGTGGCAAGCCAGGGTTCTCAGAAGCCTCCTTGCCACTGAGGCCATGCTAATGGCTTTCCTTTCTGGATCAAACCTCAGTCCTGCATGCTACCCCTTGATCACCTCCATCTAGTCCTGCTCACATTTGCCTTTTCTCCTCATAAGCTATGAGCAGGGAACCGAGGACGTTCTGTAGGGATGAGTGTAGAGTTCTCAGCCTACAGCTTAAAGTCCAAGGTATATCAGCAAGGAAGGCCTCACTGTGGAATCCTCTCATACACTTGTAAGCATAGTAACAAGGGTGGACTTCAGACAGAGACCTTCTGTCCACTGGAGTCCGAGATTTCAGCTTTCTGAATTTCACCTATTAAGTTGACCAAATGCCTTGTGCTAAGTTGGAGAGTCCTAAATGTGATTTCCTTTCTCATGACTTTCCTAACATGTTCCCTGCTCTCTCCTTACTGGACTTTCTCCTTCCTGCCTTTTCTGTTTCTCTTCTCCCTACTAGGAATTTCCACGTACTGAGCATTTTCATGTGAAACTTGGGCTTGGCTCTCTCAGATATTCTCACAGCATCTTTAGGAGGTAGGCAGGACGATCCTCATTTTATAAATGAACAAACTGAGGCTTAGTGTATTTAAATAAATTATCTAATTGCCCTACAAATGGTAAGTCATAGCTCTGAAATTTGAACTCAGGTTTAGAACTGTCTACAAAGTGTGATGCTATCCTGCCACTGCTTTCATTTTCTACCCATATCTTCTCAGTTTTCTCTTCCTTCAATTCCTTTTTGTGTTTCCCATGTTCATACAAGAGCTTCACTTATTTGTTCAGCCACGGTACTTATACTTTTAGAGTCTTACTTGTGGAATAATTGTGTAACTGTAATTTTTGTCTTTCTCAATAGGTCCTTTTTTCATAAAAACCTTTTAAATTTTTTTGTAGAGACAAGTCTTCCTATGTTGCCCAGGCTGGTTTCAAACTCCTGGGCTCAGCCCATCTCCCGCCTTGGCCTCCCAAAGTGCTGGGATTACAGATGTTAGCCACCACACGCAGTCAGTCCTTAAAGCCTTTTGTTCTTTTTCTTAAATTTCCCATGGCTTCCACCAACCTCTCCATGATGTGTACAACATTCACCACCTGTGCACTGTGACACAAGAATGGGGAGCCACCCCAGCCCTCAGCTGTGTCTGTCTTCTCAGGACCTTAGGCTGTGGTCCCTCTGTGAACACCAGTCACTAGATGGCGCACTAAACACATACACTAGAGAGGAGAGGCCTTCATACTCCTCCATGACCACCCCCCCAAACAACACCTCCCCCTGAGTCCCCCCTCACGTACACAAACACACACACTGGAAAAGTGGGGCTTCTCGTGCTCGCTTAGGATGTTTCCATCTCAATGCCTAAACTCTTACCTGGGACCTCAGAAAAGCCCCCTGAAGAAGTCTAGGGAGCATTTCCTAATGAGATCAACTGTAAGTTCACATACATCGGCTTTCTGGAGAAGCCTAGGATGACTTATGGCTGGTAATGACTCCCCATTCCTCATTCCTTATTTAAGAGCTCTGCATTTAAACGTTTCCCATTTAGATCGTTCCGTTTTTCTGCAACCTAAGAAAGAAATAACTAAATAATTAGTTCAGTGGGATTGGGGATGGAAGATCTGACTATCTGAGAGGAAGAGATTGACGATGAGTCAGAGAAAGGTAAAAGGAATAAAATTGAACAGCAGAGGTTAGAAATGCTAACTTGGAAATTCACTGACAGGAAACTACCCAACACTGGTTGCACAGTTATTTGGGGGAGGGAAAGGAAACAATGTGCAAGTGAGAATGTCTTTAGAGAAAACAGGGTCGGGGTAGTTATCTGATGAAAGCTGGAGTGAATGTAAGGAGGCATCCGGAAAGGGGTCTGGTCAGACCTGCACTGACCCAGGGCTTCAGCAACTTGAGAGCAAGGCTCACAGGAACACACTGTTCAATACAGACTAGAGAAACCAGGAGCCAGAGTTCCTGCCACATGCTGTTGCTTCTGTCACACAAAGTAACTCTCAGTGGATGTTACTGAACTGAGTTCAAAACATTATTCTATTGTTTGAAAAAATCATGTGCTTAACAGAAATAAAGAAGGAGGAGAAAAATAACAGGCTCTTCAGTGTGGTCTTGGAGGGAAACCGCCCCTCCTCCTCAATGATCATCAGTACCTCCAGCAGAAAAATTAACAGAGTCGTTTCATCACACCTTTGTGGCAGAGACATAAGCAATACACATTGAGGATGTTGCTATATGCTTTTCCTTTTCATTTGCAGACCTTAATCGGACGTTCAGTCTTAAGCTGAATTTGTATTCTTCAGAATGAAAAAAGAGCTCTTTTCTTTCTCAGTATTCACAATGTAGAACAAACTAAAGAAATAAAGGCCAAGGGAAAAGTCTGGGATGACTATTAACTCAGGACATTTCTGGAGTCCAGGGAGATTCTCAGAAAGGGTAAGCCCACCTCCAAAAAAACACACTCACTATTGTCTCTGAAATGTCAACAAGGTCACATATTTAATCCAAAGTTGAAAGAAATATGTACTTTAAAATAAAAATAGAAGTTACGTGATGGGATAATGACCAAAACTCTTGGGAGGACAGTTGTTAATGTTCTTTTTTTATTCATTTATTTTTAATTACTTTAGAGTTTGTTGGGGAAACGCTGAAGGTATTCTTTTTCATGTGGAAGGTTGTTTAATTAAGAAATATGCTTCTAAAAATTGGAAAAAAAATTAAAGGATCTTGCCCTAGCAGAAATAAAGGAGCTGTGTGGGCGACCTAGAGATTAATTTTAAATTTCTAAAGTGTGTGATTTAAAGTTCAAATATTTATTACTTGCTATTCTATATGAAATATGTAAACTTGTGGGCATATGAATTTGCAGCTTGGGGAAGTGGGGGCTGAAGTTTGGAAGGGGTAGACTCAAAGTCTTAATTATTGGCCACTTAATGCAAACAAAAGATTTACATCAATTAGGTTTGAAGGGGAGCATTTCAGTTGTGCCTATCTCCATGCCCTTAGGTGTAGCCAAGAAGATGGAGGTAATCCCACTGCTCTCAAATGTTTGCTAAAATTACAGCCTTTGAACCAGGAATGCTACAGAACCAAGCAACCTCTCCCCCACAGAGGCTCACAGACCAATAAAGAAGATAAACAGATATAAGTACTCTTATCGGCAGTACTGCCAACTTTCTCTGCATATAGAAGTTCAGTGCTGACTATGACTGAAGCCAATACGCAGAGTCCATTCCTGTTGGACTTTGCCTCTTTGATGCCTGGCTTCATGTGGTAAGAGAATCCCCATGGAAACAACTGTGTGTCACCTGGAAGATCTTGCTCGGTGTGCCCTGTTGGCTTTAGAACCCATTAGAGTCCACAAGAGTCTGGCAGAATGTATTGGGTTGCCTGATTGTCTTTTCATCTCATTTTCCCATTCCCAGTCTTGGCTTTGTCTTCAGTACCTGTCCTGTTAGTAGTGCTGTCTTTTACTGGTTGTTTTCTGTATTGACCCTGCATACCAGGTTTTGATCACATCACTCACAACATCACCTTACATCAGGAAGTGTGAACCAAAAGGATGGCAATTCATTGATTTAAAAAATATTACTCAATTAGCTGGACATGGTGGCGAGTTCCTATAGTCTGCTACTCGGGAGGCTGGATGAGAGGATGGCTTGAGCCCAGGAGTTTGATTCTGCACTGCAGCCTGGGCAGCAGAATGAGACTGTCATCTGTACGACTAGTTGAGGCTAGATTTCACACAGGCAGTGAAGGAAGTCACCAAGACTGTTGTGAATTAAGAAAGGCAGATTTATTAAAGGAAGAGTATGTCGCAAAAGGGAGCAATGGACAATACAGCAGGAAAAGGAGATTGTCTGCTGTCTGATGTCTGCAAAGAGGCAGAGGCTAGAAAGGAAGTTTTTATAGGACCGTGCTAGGGATGCCATGTGCTATGTGAAGAGGGCCATGGTGTTGTGTGGAAAGAGTAATGGTACCATGTGGGGAAGGTAATGGTACTGTGAACACGTGGTGCCAAGGGGTCTAAAGAGGGAAGTTAGTTACAAGTGGTAAAGAGATCTGAGCCGGGCTCGGTGGCTCAGCCTGTAATCCCGCACCTTGGGAGGCTGAGGTGAGTGGATTGCCTGAGCCCGCGGGTTCGAGACCCGCCTGGGCAGGCGAAACCTCATCTCTACAATAAATCAAAAAATCAGCCGGGTGTGGTAGCGCACGCCTGTAGTTCCGGCTACTCGGAAGGCTGAGGTGGAAGGATCTCCGGAGCCCAGCAGGTCGAGGCTGCGGTGGCCGGGGGCGGCCACTGCACTCCAGTCTGGGTGACGGAATGAGACGCCAACTCAAAAAAAAAAAAAAAAAAAAGAGGTCTGCAAGACCGCTGATTGATTGTGGTGTTCTGTTCCTTAAGATAGGGTTTATTTACAGCAATGATGTGCTGCTTTTCTACTTATAATAGTTAGCTGAAGGTTAGTTTACAACAATGATTTACAGTAGTTAACAAGCTTTCACAACTCTTACTGTGGTTAGTAAGTTCCTTTTAAATTTCACCCTGAGGCCTCTTTCCTCAGTATAATTTACCCAATTGTTGCAGGACTATTTGGGTTTTATATTTCTCCACAGAGACTCTGTCCAAGAAAAGAAGGAAGGAAAAAAAGAAAGAAAGAAAAATTGCCAGACTGGGGGGCTCAGCCTGTAATCCCAGCACTTCGGAAGGCCAAGGCGAATGGATTGCCTGAACCCACGGGTTCGAGACCAGCCCAGGCAACTTGGCAAGACCTCGTCTCTACAATAAATTATTTAAAAATTAGCCGGAGCCGGGCTCGGTGGCTCAGCCTGTAATCCCTCGCTTGGGGAGGCTGAGGTGAGTGGATTGCCAGAGCCCACAGGTTCGAGACCCGCCTGGGCAACTTGGCGAGACCTCTCTACAATAAATCAAAAAATTAGCCGGGCGTGGTAGCGCACGCCTGTAGTTCCAGTTACTTGGAAGGCTGAGGTGGAAGGATCGCCGGAGCCCAGCAGGTCGAGGCTGCGGTGGCCGGGAGCGGGTGCACTCCAGTCTGGGAGTGAGACTCCAACTCAAAAAAAAACAAACAAAAAAAATTAGCTGGGCGTGGTAGCGCATGGCTGTAGTTCTGGCTACTTGGAAGGCTAAGGTGGAAGGATCACTGGACCCCAGCAGGTCAATGCTGGGGCGGCCATGAGTGTACTACACTCCAGCCTGCGCAATGGAGTGATTCAAAAAAAAGGAAGGAAGGAAGGAAGGAAGGAAGAAAAATTAACTCAGTGACAAACACTGTTACTAGGGATACAGCAAGAAACATTCTCTGACCTCAGGGAGCTTGCATTACAGTGGGAAACAGACAATAAAAATAAAAACAAATAGATACGTGCTTGAAAGAGATTTTTTAAAAATGAGGGAATCAAAAGGTGATGAAGGGAAAGGGGCCATTTTAGATATGGGGCAAAGATAACGGTCCTAAGTGAAGGCAGGGAGCAAGTCATACAAGTATTGGGGGAGGGAAACAACATTCACATTAGATGGAAAGGCACGTATAGAGGCCCTGAGGCAGGAGCTGTTTCATAAGTGTTTTCCAGAAGAGCAGTGTGGATGGATTTTCAACAAGGATGTGGCAAACTGATATGCGATTTAAAAGGATTGCTGTGAATGCTAAATGGAGAATAGCATGGGGAGAAATGGCAACAGGAAGACCGGTGAGGAAGATCGGGTACTGGTGCCAGTGAAAGATGTGGTGGCTGGAACTAGGGTGCTAGCAGCAGGGTAGGTGCAGAAAAGCCACCTGGAATGCATTCTGAATAGTACATATTTTGAAGATAGGGCTGCCAGAAGCAGTTTGGAGCAGAGAGAATCAGACATTTTGTTTGAAATTCCTGTCAGACACTCTGGTGCAGATGTCAAACTGGCAGTTGGAGGCATGAGTCTGGACTTCAAGGAGGACTGGGACAGGGGTTCTAAATTTTGGATTATTGAATAATTATGTAAATGAATTGGGATTATTTTAATGAATTGGGATTCGTTATTAATTTTTATTGATTATTTAAAGCCTAAGGCTAGAAGAAATCACTCAGGGAGTGTTAGAGGTGGAGATGAAAAGGTGAGAAGAGGAGCAGAGGGCATGGAGGAGGAGCAGCCAGTGTGGTGGGAGCCAGGCAGAAGCACGTAGTATCTGTCAGGAGCCCGCAGCTGGGACCTTGTTACCTCTTCATCCCTTTCTCTACAGATCCTTGCTACATGTCTCCACGTTCAGCTTATTTTTCAGTTTCTAGGCCTTGGATCATCTCTTCCACAGGGTTTTCCCAGAAGCTCCAACCCAGATGCCTCTCCCTTCTCTGCGAGGGGATTCTGCAGAGTATCACTCATCTGAGTTTTTCGTACTTCATAGATGGGTTCGAGTTTTTCTTTTTTTTTTAACATATTTTTCATTATAAAATTGTGGGGTACAGTTAAGGGTTAGGTATACAAATGTGCATCGTTCAGGCACCCTTGTTTATAAGGGGTGTCTCCCCATCCCCAGACAGATATTGACTACTGTTAGTCCCACCTCCCTTCCCTTCCCTATGGGTTCTAGTTTTTCTAAACAGATCTTTAGCTTCTGAGAACATGGAGTAGCCTTACATTATTTCACTATATGGTTAAGGTGCAAAAAATTATAAGTCTATGTCAATCAAATACAGATAGCAAAACTCTAGAAGGCAACCTAACTATGAATTATCTCTTTATTTATTTATTTGAGACAGGATTTCACTCTATTATGCAGGCTGGCGCACAGTGGTGTGATCATAGCACAGCCTCAAATTCCTGGGCTCATGCAGTCCTCCTGCCTCAGCCTCCAAAGTAGCTGGGATTACAGGCATGTGCCACCACACCCTGTAATTTAAAAAAGAAAATTGTGGAGGATTCTGGATTAAGATGGCTGACATGAGGCAGCTAGAGTGAGTTTCTCCAACAGTGTAAACCAAGATAGAGTTTTCTCAGCACGCAGAGAAGAACGAATCCAGCAATATGCTCCATGACTCTCCAAAGGAGAGATAATAACCACTTAAAGCAAGCAAGAAAAAAATTCACTGACCTGAGCTGGAGGAAATTGGCTGGACTCTTGCCTAAATCACCATAGTTCACCACAGCCTCTGGACACAGTGGGGAAGGTGAGTGATGGGAATTCAGGAGTTCTGTGCTCCTGCCGTGAACTGGCAGGTCTCCCTGAGCTTTGTGAGACCCCAGTCCCTCACGGGAAACTGCCTTCCCCACAGCCCTGCTCTGCCATGGAGTCGTGCAGGAAAAAAGCCTTGAGCAGCGCTAGTCTCCATTTCTGAGGAACTCAACCCTTACAGGGTGGAGTGGCTGCTTTCTAGTTAGCTTGGGAGGAAACAGGCCCCATGGGCAAACTCTCTAACTGGCTAGGCAGGTTGCCTGAGAACACCTGGGGCCTTGAGGCCAGCTACACCTTGACATTCAGATCGCAGATTGTCTGAGGCCAAGGCAGGAGCTGGCGGGATGTGTTTCCACAGCAACCTCTCACTGCCCTTAAGAACTCTTCTGTGCCAGCTCTGCACAACAGCATTACCCCAGTGGCCTGGGACTCCTTCTTAATCCTCACTGGGGCAGCTAAGAGTGCACACTTGTGGGGTGTCTCTGCTCCTTTCCCCTGCGCAACCCCAGAAGGCTCAAAACAGACAGAAAACTTAGGAAATCCTCAGAGTCCCATCCTTGATCTAGGCCAAGCTGTGTATTTTCTTGAAGCAACACTCACCGAGGAGAAACCCTACAGCTGCCATCATAGCCGACTTATCTCTCACAAGTGCCACTTCCTGGCTGGAAGTCAACAGTACAGCCAACCACACTGGATACAACAGGGCCACACAGCAGATGAGTGTCAGGTGAGCAGAGTTCTGTCTGCTGTCAGATAAGTGGTGGCATTAGATTCTCACAGGAGCTCAAACCCTATTGTGGACTGTACATGTGAGACATCTAGGTTGCATGCTCCTTATGAAAATCTAATGCCTGACGATCCTCTTCCCCCACCCGTCTGTGGAAAAACTGTCTTCCAAGAAACTGGTCCCTGATACCAAAAAGGTTGGGAACTGCAGAGATATAATACCTCAGCTTTGGGGAAGACCTGGTCCCAAGTACCAGCTAACAACACTTTCCAAGCCACTCCAGCCACTCAGGACACCATGAGCCAGTGCAGGTACACAGCACAGGGCTGCCTCATCAAGCAAATGAGGAACTCACTACTCTAAGGCTATATATAACCAAGGGACCCCTACAGTGCCTATGTTAGCCCCTTGCCAACCTCAAATA
>CAUYQG010029852.1:0-19868 GCA_963574415.1 Tarsius wallacei
TGCTACCACGCCCAGCTGATTTTTTGATTTATTGTAGAGACGAGGTTTCGCCTGCCCAGGCGGGTCTCGAACCCGTGGGCTCAGGCAATCCACTCACCTCAGCCTCCCAAGGCGCGGGATTACAGGCTGAGCCACCGAGCCCAGCAGGGACCTGTTTTCTTGAGGACTGGTTATGTATTTCTGTTACTATAAACTTATAATTTTATTGGTTGTCCTTTTATTTTATTTTTTATTTTTATTTTTGAGTTGGAGTCTCACTCACTCTGTCACCCAGACTGGAGTGCAGTGGCCGCTCCCGGCCACCGCAGCCTCCACCTGCTGGGCTCCGGCAATCCTTCCGCCTCAGCCTTCCAAGTAGCTGGAACTACAGGCGCGCGCTACCACGCCCGGCTGATTTTTTGATTTATTGTAGAGATGAGGTCTTGCTTGCCCAGGCAGGTCTCGAACCCACGGGCTCAGGCAATCCACTCACTTCAGCCTCCCAAAGGCACGGGATTACAGGCTGAGCCACCGAGCCCGGCGGTTGTCCTTTTAATTTAAACATATCTTTTTTTAGTTGTTTTAAATACAAGTTGTTAACTTTTAAATAACTATCTGGTAATATAATTTGTATGCAATAAAAGCCACCTCATTTAGGGATATAGTTCAATAAATTTTAGTGAATGTACTTCATTGTGTAAATTTACCACAGTTGTTTTATCCATTCAGCTGTGAATAGCTATTTAGGTTGTTTACAGTTTTTAACTTTTACAAAGCAAGCTGCTATGGACATTTGTGTACAGTGAGCATATACCTCATTTATTTTGGCTGCATCAAACAATAAGTATACATTTGACCTTGACCTTTTTCTGAGTTAAAATTAGCCATTTTATATTGTATAATTCAGTGATATTTAGTACATTCACTGTGTTGTGCAGCCATTATACCTCTTTAGTTTCAAAACGTTTTCATCATCCCAAAAGGAAGCCCCATAACCATTAGGCAGTCACTGTCCACTCACTTCTTCCCCCAGTTCTTGAAAACCTCAAGCCTGCTTTATGTAAGTGGGATTATTTAATATGTATGGTCTTTTAAGTCTGGCTTCTTTCACTTAGTATCATGTTTTTGAGGTTTATTATGTTGTAGCATATATTAATACTTCATTCCTTTCTATTGCCAGATAATCATTGTAAGCATATACCATATTTGGTATAACCATTTATTTGTATAGCTATCAGTCTGTTCATGGTTGTTTCTGTATTTGTGATATAGTGATTTAGTGCTGTTTTTTTGTGACTGGTGCTGCTACAGACATTTGTGTACAAGTTTTTGTCTGAATACCTGTTATTAATTCTGGGTATATGCCTAGTGGAATTGCTGGATGGTATGGTAGTTCTGTGGTCTGTGTTGAGGAACTGTCAAAAGTGTTTTCCACTATTGCTGCACCATTTTACATTCTCATCAGCAATATATGAGAGTTTCAATTTCTCCATAATCTTGTTAACACTTACTTTTCATTAAAAAAATTGTAGCTATCTTAGTGCACATGAAGTGGTATCTCACTGCAGTTTTGATTTATATTTCTTTAAACAGTAATGTTAATTTTTTTTCATGTGTTTGATGACCATTTGAATATTTTCTTTGTATAAATGCCTATTCACATATTTGTCCATTTTAAAATTTGGTTATTTGTTGTTTTTTGTTGTTGAGGTGTAAGAGTTTTAATATAGTCTAGATATTCGACCTTTATCAGGTTTATGACTCCCAAATATTTTCTACTATCCTGTGGATTGTCTTTTTATTCTCTTGATAGTATCCTTTGATACACAAAGGTTAAAAAAATTTTTTTTTTCTTTTTGAGTCGGAGTTCCACTCCGTCACCCAGACTGGAGTGCAGTGGCACGCTTCTGGCCACCGCAGCCTCGACCCGCTGGGCTCCGGCAATCCTTCCGCCTCAGCCTTCCGAGTAACTGGAACTACAAGCGAGCATTACCACACCCGGCTAATTTTTTTTTTTGTTTATTGTAGAGATGAGGTCTCAAACCCGTGGTCTCAGGCAGTCCACTTACCTCGGCCTCCCAAAGTGTTGGAATTATAGGTTGAGCCACTGAGCCCAGCCAAAAGTTTTAAATTTTAATTAAGTACAATTTATTTTATTTTATTTTTGTTGCTTGTGCTTTTTGTGTCATCTCAGAAACCATTGCCAATCCAAGATCATGAAGATTTACCCATTATTTTCTTCTAAGAGTTTTATAGTTTTGTCTTTTACATTTAAGTCTTTGATCCATTTTGAGCTCATTTTTTGTATAAAATATGAGGTAAGAGCTCAACTTCACTCCTTTTTATCTGGTTATTCAGTTGTCCCAGCATCATTTGTTGAAGAGACTGTTCTATCCTCATGGAATGCTTTTGGTGCCCTTATTGAAAATCAATGGACTATAAATGTGTAGGTTTATTTCTTGACTCTGTCGTCTTTTCTGTTGCTCTGTATGGCTATCCTTATGCCAATACCACACTGTTTTGATTGCTTTAGCTTTGCTGTATATTTTGAAATTGGGAAATTTGAATCCTCCAACCTTTTTTGGGGGGGATTCTTTTTTGGCTGTTTAGGGTCCTTTGCAATTTCATATACATTTTAGGATTAGCTTTTCTATTCCTTTGAAAAAAGCCATTGGGATTTTAAAAGGGATTGCATGGAATATGTAAATTGCTTTGGGGAAAATATTACTATCTTAACAATTTAAAGTCTTTTAGCCCATGGATCCGGTTTTTTCCATTTATTTAGGATTTTTAAATTTCTTTCAAATTTGTTTTGTAATTTTCAGTACATAAATCTTGCACCTCCATGGTTAAATGTTTTGCTAAGTAATTTTTAATACGATTAAAGATAGAGTTGTTTTTTTAATTTCCTTTCTGGATTTTTCATTGGTATTGATAGAAATGCAACTAATTTTTGTGTGTTGATTTTGCATTCTATAACTTTGCTGAATTAATCTATTAGTTCTAACTTTTTTTGTAAATTCGCCAGGATTTCTACATGTAAGATTGTGGCAGGCATAGTACACCACACATGCTGCCTGGCATTGAGAATCATGTGTTCTGTAGATAGATAGTTCTTGTTTTCAATTTGGATGCTTTTTATTTCTTTTCTTGCGTTATTGTTCTGACTAGACCTTCCTGTGTAGTATTGAATAGAAGTGGTGCAAGGGTGTGTCCTTGTTTTGTTCCAAATCTTAGGTGGAAGAACTTCAGTCTTTCATCACCAGCAAGTATGATGTTAGCTGGGTTTTTATAGATGAGGAAGTCCCCTTCTATTCCTAAATTGTTTAGTGTTTTTTATCATGAAAGAGCGTTGGATTTTGTCGAATGCTTTTCTGTATCTGTTGAGATAAGCATGTGCCATTTTTCTGTTAATGTGGTATATTGCATTGATTTTCATATGTTGGAACTACCTTTGCATTCCTGGGATAAATCCCACTTAGCTATGGCATAAAATTCTCTTAATAAGGATTTAGTTTGCTGGTATTTTGTTAAGGATATCTGCATCTATATTCATAAGAGGTGTTGGTCTGTAGTTTTCTGTGATGGCTTTGGTATCAAGGTAATGCTGGTTTTATAAAATGAGTTAGGAAGTGTTACCTGCTCTTCTATCTTTTGTAGGGGTTTGAGAAAGATTAGTGCTAATTTTTCTTTAAATGTTTGGTAGGATTCACCAGTGAACCATCTAGGCCAGAACTTTTTTTTGTTGGGAAGTTCTTCATTACTGGTTCAATCTCCTGTTGGTCTGTTGAAATTTTATCTTTCTTCTTGAGTCAACTTCTGTTTTACCTGACTTGTTTAACTTATTTCTTTCTACTAGCTTTGGATATAGTTTGCTCCTTTTTTTTTTTTTTTTTTGGTAAGCATTTACAGCTATAAATTTACCTATGAGAACTGTTTGCTGTATAACATAGGTGTTAGTATTATGTGTTTTTGTTTTCATTTGTCTCTAGGTATTTTCTGATTTTCTTTGTGATTTTTTTCCTTTGACATTTTTGTGCGCTTAAGGATGTATTCTTTAATTTTCACATTTGTGAATTTTTCAGTTTTTCTTCTGAAGCTTCTATTTCATTCCATTGTAGTTGGAGTAGATACTTTGTGTGATTTCGGTCTATTAACAAATTTATTGAGAACTTATTTTGTGGTCTGACATGTGATCTATCCATGAAGAATGTTCCACATGGACTGGAAGAATGTGTTGTATTCTGTTGTTGTGTGGGCTGTTTTATATATCTGCTAAATTTAAACTGTTTTTCCCTTCATTTCTGTCAAATTTTGCCTCAAATCTTGGCACTTTTATTGGTGGTTTTGTTTATAATTGTAATGTCTTGATGGATTGAGACTTTACTCAATTTTAAATGTCCTCCTTTGAGTCTTATAACCTCCTTTGACTTAAAGCCCATTTTGTTTGGTATTATTGTAGTATAGACACCCAAGCTCAATTTTGGTTACTGTTTGTATAAAACATCATATTCTATCCTTTTACTTTCCTTTTTTTTTTTTTTTTTTTTTTTTTTGAGTTGGAGTCTCACGTCTCACTCTGTCACCCAGACTGGAGTGCAGTACCCGCTCCCAGCTACTGCAGCCTCGACCTGGTGAGCTACAGTGATCCTTCCGCCTCAACCTTCCAAGTAGCTGGAACTACAGACGCGCGCTACCACGCCCGGCTAATTTTTTATTTATTGTAGAGATGAGGTCTCGCCAAGTTGCCCAGAGGGGTCTCGAACCTTGGGCTCAGGCAATCCACTCACCTCAGCCTCCCAAAGCGCGGGATTACAGGCTGAGCCACGGAGCCCGACTTATCCTTTTACTTTCAACTTAATTTGTGTTTTTGGATCTGTAGAGAGGTTCTGGTATACAGCATATAGATGGATTTCTTAACAGATCTGTTCTGTCAATCTCTGCCTTTTCGTTGGAATGTAATTTGTTTACATTTAAAGTAATTACTGATAAGGAAGAATTTCTGCTATTTTACTATTTGTTTTCTAAATCTCTAATCTTTTTTGTTCCTCATTTCCTTTATTACTGCCTCCTTTTGTTTAATTGATTTTTATGTATACTATTTTGATTCTCTTCTCATTACCTTTTCTGTATATGTTAGTTATGTTCTTAGTGGTTGTCTTGGGCATTACAATTAATATCTGAAACTTACAACAGTCTAGTTTGAATTAATATCCATTTGGCTTTTATAGTATACAAAAGTATATTCTTGCATATCTCATCCTTTTTTCTTTATTGTGATAAATTGCATTTTTACGCATTTTGTGCTCATTTTATGTTTATATATGATGTGCCCAATAACATAATTCCGTTTTTCTTTTAAATTATATTTCTGTCAAAAGGAATTACCTAAAATGCAGTACTATTGGCTTTTACTTTTACTTTTGTAGTTACCTTTACTCTGGTGTGTTATTTCCTCATATAACTTTGAGGTACTGTCTGGTGTCTTATTAGTATCTCTAGTAGGACAGGTATACTAGCAACAAAATCGTTCAGTTTTTGTTTATTTGGGAATGTTTTGATTTTTCTTTATTTTTTTCCCATTTGTTTATTTGGGACTGTCTTGATTTCTCTTTTATTTTCCCCACTTTTTTCTTTATTTAAATATTTTGCTTTATTTTGTTTTGAAAACAATTTAAAACCTTTTAAAAAGTAATACATATTAGAGAGACAAAAACTAATACAAATTCATGATAAAAAGATGCAAACAGTACAAAAGAATACACAAAGAAAACTCTCCCTTTTACCTTAGACCCTAGGTCATCCAGTCCTCTGGAGAAGCAACCACTCATAGCCATCTCCTGGATGACTTCCCAAACAATACAGACTTTTTCTTTTTCTTTTCTTTTCTTTTCTTGTGTTAGAGTCACTCTGTTGCCCAGGCTGGAGTGCAGTGGCACGTACACGGCCATCCCAGCGTTGACCTACTGCACTCTGGCAATCCTTCTGCCTCAGCCTTCCAAGTAGCCAGAACTACAGGTGCATGCTACCACGACCAGCTAATTTTTTATTTATTGTAGAGATGAGGTCTCATCAAGTTGCCCGGGCTGGTCTTGAATCCACAGACTCAGGCAATCCACTCACCCGGGCCTCCCAAAATGCTGGGATTACAGGCTGAGCTACCGAGCCCGGCCAAGCCTTTTCTTTTTCTTTTTCTTTTTTTTTTTTTGAGTTGGAGTCTTACTCTGTCACCCAGACTGGAGTGCAGTGGCCGCTCCCGACCACCGCAGCCTCGACCTGCTGGGCTTCGGTGATCCTTCCGCCTCAGCCTTCCAAGTAGCTGGAACTACAGGCGCGCACTACCACGCCCGGCTGATTTTTGTTTTATTGTAGAGATGAGGTCTCGCCAAGTTGCCCAGGCGGGTCTCGAACAAGCCTCTTCTTTAAAAGAAAACAAAATAGAGACAAGGTGTTGCTAAGTTGTCCAGGATGGTCTTGAACTCCTGGGCTCAAGCAATTCTGTCACCTCAGCCTCCCAAAGGACTGGGATTACAGGCATGAGCCACTGTACCCAGCCATGATACAAACTTAAAAAAAAAACATTTTTCTGAGGCATGTTTATACATTTTAAGCACAAACTCCTGTTCATTTTTTTAAATTTCAAAAAATACCAAACTGCATTAAAAAATAAGAAGTCCCCCACCCCAGTCTCTCTCCCCAGAGATGACCACTGTTAACAGTTAGGGACCTGGAAACTTTATTGTCATAGTTCAGCCTAGAAACCTCAGATCTTGCTGAACTCCTTCCACTCTTTCCTCTTTCCATCTAATTACTTACATCTCTCACTTTGCATATATGAAGTATTATTATCCTCATTTTGTAGCTGAAAAATTCGAGGTTCAGAGAGGAGAAACAAGTTGCATAAAGGCACAAAAGCCAGGAATTCAAACTCAGGTAAGTGTGTATGATTCAAGTCTAGTGTGCTTTCTTCCTGATTCCTATCTAGAATCTTTTCTTTTCTTTTTTTTTTTTTGAGTTGGAGTCTCACTCTGTCACCCAGACTGGAGTGCAGTGGCACGCTCCTGGCCACCGCAGCTTCCCGGCCACCGCAGCTTCACCCTGCTGGGCTCCAGTGATCCTTCCGCCTCAGCCTTCCAAGTAGCTGGAACTAATGGCGCGTGCTACCACACCCAGCCAATTTTTGATTTATTGTAAAGATGAGGTCTCACCAAGTTCCCCGGGTGGGTCTCGAACCCGCAGGCTCAGGCAATCCACTTGCCTCGGCCTCCCAAAGCACTGGGATTGCAGACTGAGCCACTGAGCTCAGCCTGTCTAGAATCTTTTTTTTTTTTTTTTTTTGAATTGGAGTCTTACTCTCGCCCAGACTGGAGTGCAGTGCAGCCTCGACCTGCTGGGCTCCGGGGATCCTTCCGCCTCAGCCTTCCAAGTAGCTGGAACTACAGGCGCGCGCTACCACGCCCGGCTCATTTTTTGATTTATTGTAGAGATGAGGTCTTGCCAAGTTGCCCAGGCGGGTCTCGAACCCATGGGCTCAGGTGATCCACTCACCTCAGCCTCCCAAAGCGCGGGATTACAGGCTGAGCCACCGAGCCCGGTGTGTCTAGAATCTTAACAGCTTAATTGTTGAGTCACATGAGGTAGCGGATAAATTCTCCTGTTAAAATATAATTTAGGGCTAGTTTTTTACACAGGAGAGGACTTCGTATTGTGGGAGCTGTGACTGAAGATTCATTTCCCAAACCCTGTACTATGGTGAAAAGATGCCACCTGCTTCGAGTAGTTTCCAGCTTGAGTGGGCTGGTTACTTAGAGTCTGACTTGTCAGTGGGAAGGGGCCAGGACTGGAATTATAGCTGCTCACTGGGGCGTGGTTAGGACCAGGGAGAAAATACCCAGGTGATGAGGTGGATTATATTATTATCTGATTATCCAATCCAGGGAAATTAATACATTCCAACCAAATGGCAGAATCAGTAAGAGGAGCTTCCAGAAGAAATTCTTGGCGTTCCCTAAACATCTTATGGTTTAGCACAGTACTTGTGCCTTTGCACTCTCTCCACTTGGAGTGCCTTTTCCTCCTTGTCTGCTCAGCATATTTATCCTTCTCAGTGTAGTTATAATGTCATCACTTCTGTGAGACCACCCACTCTCTCTTTATGAAATTCATCACATTGCATGTGTGTGAAATATTTGTTTACTTGCCTGCCTCCCATGTGAATCTGTGTTCTGATTTCCTTTACTCTTGAAGCATAGTTTTGTTTGCTGCTTATGGGAATCTTGACTGACAGCTTTTTTGTTTGCTTTTTTCTTTTAGCGCTTTAAATATGCCATTCGACTGCCTTCTGGACTCTGGTTTTGATGTGAAATTGGATATTAATCTTGTTGGGGATCTCATGTATATGATTAGTCACTGTTCTTACTGCTTTTAAGATAGACTTTGCTTTTTGTCGGTTTGAGTATACTGTGTCTCCGTGTGGATCTCCTAGAATTTGTCTTCTTGTCTGAAGATCCTTGAGTTGCTTGAGAATGTATAGATTGAGGTCTTACATGAAATTTGGGAAGTTTTTGGCTATTACTTCTTCAAATATTATTCTGTTCCTCTCTCTTGTCCTATCCTTCTTGGACTCCTATTAAGCATATGTTGGTATGTTTGAATGGTGTCTCAGTTTTTAAGGCCCTGCTCATTTTTGTTTTTTGCTCTTCAGACTGGATAATTTCAAGGAACCCGGCTTCAGGTTCACTGATTCTTCTGTCTATTCAGATGTGCTATTAAACCCCTGTAGAGAATTTTTCTTTTCAGATATTGTACTTTTCAGCTGCAGAATTTCTGTTTGCTTCCTTTTTATAATTTGTTTCTTTATTTTCTGTATTGTGTTGAGATATTGTTGATTATGAGTTTTTGCCAGGTTTTTCTGTGTTTCTTAGAAGGAAGACACCTCCAGAGCTTGCTCTAACATTTTTGTTGATCTGTCTTATTACTGAGTTTTGAGAGTTAAAAAAAAATACACAGACACACATGGGGGTGGGCGGGGGGGGGCTCACCGGAATTTATTTATAAAAATTATGTATTCTTGCATGTTTAAACTTCAGTCACCTTCAAAGAATTCTCCTCTTGATGAAATACACTATTGAGATGTCTTTTCCACTGCTCAAAACAGTTTTTGAACTTGTCAGTTTTGCTGTCTTTTAGTGCTTCTGCCATTTTTGTTTTGCCTCTTCCACATCAGCAAAATGTTTCACTTTTTCATATGGGGAAACAAAAAGTTTCTCTGGGTGACATCAGGTGAATAGGGAGGGTGGGACACAGGGGTCATGCCTTTTGGTAAAAACCTGCTGAACACTGAGTGTGGTGTGGACCAGGTTGTTCGTGTAACTCACCCATCATTAGATGGGCAAATGCATTGAAAGAATTTCCAAAAAAAATTCACTGAAGCCAGTGTATCCTCACAAAAACGCTAGTTGGTACACTGATGCCTATGGGTTCCTAGAACACTTAACCTGGAAGGGATAGCCTGTACTACAAGGGGCCTCCCTCCAAAAAATAATTCTAATTTTTTGGGGAGAGAAATCCCCTTACATATAATTTTCGGCATCCAAGTCCTTTTTTTTTTTTTTTGAGTTGGAGTCTCACTCTGTCACCCAGACTGGAGTGCAGTGGCCGGCAGCCTCGACCTGCTGGGCTCCGGCTATCCTTCCGCCTCAGCCTTCCAAGTAGCTGGAACTACAGGCGCGTGCTACCACGCCCGGCTGACTTTTTGATTTATTGTAGAGATGAGTTCTGGCCAAGTTGCCCAGGCGGGTCTCAAACATGCAGGCTCAGGCAATCCACTCACCTCAGCCTCCCAAAGCGCTGGGATTATAGGCTGAACCACCGAGCCTGGTCAACTTTTTGCACATCTTTTACTAAATTTTTACCTATTGCAAGTAGAATTGTTCTTTAATTTTATTTTATGATTTTTTTTTTTAAGTCGGAGTCTTACTGTGTTGCCCATGCTGGAGTGCAGTAGCACACTCACAGCCCAGCATCCTGGGCTCAGGAGATCCTTCCTCCTCAGCCTTCCAAGTAGCCGGAACTACAGGCATGTGCTACCACACCCAGCTAATTTTTTTTTTCATTATTTATTGTAGAGAAGAGGTCTCGCCAAGCTTCCTGGGCTGGTCTTGAACCCGTGGGCTCAGATGTTCCACTCGTCTGGACCTCCCAAAGTGCTGGGATTACAGGCTGAACTACTGAGCCTGGCCATACAGAGGGTTTTTTGTGTATTTGCCTTGTTTCATTAGAACTTATTAAATTTACTTATTCTCATAAGTTTTTTGGTAGGATTTTCTATATAGATGACTGCAAATGGAAACAGTTCTTCTTTATCCTTCCCAGTTTTGTCTTTTTTCCCCTTGGAATACACTGTTGAAGTGATTAAAATGAATGTTTTTAGATTCCTTTTGTTAGATTGAGAAAATTCTGTCCAGTTTACAGCTTTACCATTATTGGATATTGACATTTGTCAAATGTTGTTTCTACATCTTTTGAGATTGCCTTGCAGTACAGTGTTGAAATGAAGTGGTTAAAATGCTTATCTGTGGATGCACCTTATTAGGTTGAGAAAATTCCCTTCTGTTCCTGATTTGTTTTATAATTTTATCAAGATTTGTTATCGAATTTTGTCAAATTCTCTGTGTATCTGTTGAGATGATCATATGTTTTTTTTCTCTCTTGTTATATGGTGTACTACCTTAATTAATTTTCAGATGTTATCCAGCATTGTGTTCCTGAGATAAACCCAGTTAGAATATATTATTCTTTTAATCGTTAATTTATTTTTAATTTTAAAATGACTACCAGTGATGGACTAAATATGTTAGGTACTCTGCCAGACACTTTATGTGTTATTTCTAGTTCTTACAACAACCTGCAATTAGCTATTCTAGTTTGAGAGATAATAAACTTCAGACTAAGACTTTTGGAAAAAACAGACAGTATGTAGGGAATTCTGAGTTTTAAATCTTAAGAGCCCTGGGATTATTTCTATTATGCCATACTACTTTTGTAATACCACATAGTTTAAGAGCATCAAAGATCATATTGGTGTCATATAGATAGGTAGATATAGATTTTTGGGGTTTTTTTGTTTGTTTGTTTGTTTGTTTTTAGAAAGAGGTGGAATCTTGCCAAGTCTCCCAGGCTTGAATTGAACTCCTGGGCACAAGTAATTCTTCCATCTCAGCCTCCCAAGTAGCTGAGACTACAGGTATGTACTATTGTGCCCAACTTTATATACATTTTCAAGATACGTATACTATTTCCTAGAATGTAAATAGTTGATTCATAAAAAATAATTTCCGACAGATTTTTAACCTCCACCACTGAATATCTTTCTTCTAGCATCTATTTTTGCTGTTGTTCTGAACAAAGAAACTAACACGTCCTTAAGAGTGTTTCTTTTATCTTCAAATTTGTAGTGACACATAAAGTGTATTAACTGTCTAGTTAGAGATAGCCTGGACTCAAAAACTATAAAAAATTGTGTGTTCTTGCATGTTTAAACTTCAGTCACCTTCAAAGTACTCTCCATTTGATGCAATATGCTTATCAAGACGTTTTTCCACTACTCAAAACCGTTTTTGAACAGGTCAATTTTGATGCCTTTTATTCTGCCGCATTTTGTTTTACTTCTTCCATATCAGCAAAATGTTTCCCTTTGAGGACTTTTTTAATGGGGAGGGTGTCTCTCAGGGTGAGATTGGGTGAATAGATAGGGTGTAGGGCATGGGGGTCCTGCCGTTTTTGTCTAAAAACAGTTGAACACTCAGCATGGTGTGGGCAGGTACATTGTCATGGTGGAAGAACTAGTCACCTGTTTGCCACAACTTGGAACGTTTCTTCCACAAATCATGATGTAATCTTCTCAAAACTTCCAGATAAAAATTTGGTTGACCATTTGATCCAGAGGAAAAAATTCTGAGTGTGCTACAATGGGCCTGCCCTCCAAATGAGAATTGAATTTTTTTCTTTTGTTTGTTTTTTGAGGGTTCTACAGAGAAACAACCAATAGGATATACATAAAAATATGTATACAAACATATACATGCATGCCTATATAAGCATATGGGGGATTGATTTATTTATTAGAAGGTATGGACTCACATGATTATGCGGACTAAAATGCCCACTGATCTGTTGTCTGCAAACTGGAGACCCAGAAAAGCTGGTAGGGTAGTGGAAGATCTGAAGGCCAGAGAGCTGATGGTGTAGAGTCCAGTTCTAGTGTGACTGCCTGAGAACCAAGGGCACCAAGGGCAGAAGATTGATACCTCAACTCAAACAGACAGAATGAATTTAACTTACTCTCATCTCTTGGTTCATTCAGGCCCTCAATGGACTGGATAATGCCACCCACCTTGGGGATGGCCATCTGCTTTGCTCAGATCACCAGTTAAAATGCTGATCTTTTCCAGAAAGACCCTCACAAACACACCCAGAAATAATGCTTAACCAGTTTTCTGGGCATCCTGTGGTCTGGTAAAGTTGACACATAAAATTAACTGACTTAAGCTGGGCATAGTGGCTCACACCTGTAATAATGGCAATTTGGAAGGCAGAGGCAAGAGGATTGCTTGAGCCCAGGGGTTTGATTACCCGTCTGGCAACTTGGTGAGACATCGTCTCCACAATAAATCAAAAAAATTAACCAGGCATGGTGGTATGTGCCTATGGCTTCAGCTAGTTGGAAGACTGAGAAGGAAGGATCTCCTGAGCCCATCAGATCCAGACTGCAGTGGTCGTGAGCATGCTATTGTACTTCAGTCTGGGCGACAGACTCCAACTCAAAATAAATAAACAAAAACTTGGTCTGGATATTGAATTTTGGGGAAACGTTTTATATTACTTTTAATTCAATTATTTTTTAAGCCTTTTAAATTTTAAAATAATTCTAAAGTTACAGAACAGTTGTAAGAAAAGTGCAAAGAACCTCATATACCCTTTCCTAGATTAACCAATTTTTAGTATTTGCCACATTCACTTGATCATTCTGTGGTATTGTATGTTTGTATGTAATTTCCTTTTTCTGAACCATATGAGAGTAGGTTACGTATATCTGGTTCCCCTACCCCTTAATAATAGAGTTTGTATTTTCTTTTTTTCTTTTGTTTTGAGTTGGAGTCTCACTCTGTTGCCCAGACTTGAGTGCAGTGGCCGCTCCTGGCCACTGCAGCCTCGACCTGCTGGGCTCAGGCGATCCTTCCGCCTCAGCCTTGCGAGTAGCTGGAACTACAGACTCACGGAGTTTGTATTTTTTAAGAACAATGATATTCTCCTAAATAGCTAAAGTATAGCTATCAAATTCAGGAAACTTAGCATAGATATACTTTTAATTTTTCTAATGGTTTTTATCAGTTGCCTCAATGCTATCCTTTAGAGCAATTTTATTCCACAGTGTAGGACATAATCCAGGATGTCTCACGAACTTCTAGTAAATAAAATTCAAAATAAAATTCATCATGTTTTATGATACAATGCCAAATCAGAAGAAATAATGCTGTAGTATTTATAGGATGTCCAAAAATAACTAATATTTCTGAGTTGTAAGAGAAAGAATTTAGGGTATATCAAATAATATACTTTGCATAGATTAAGTTGAACCTTTCTAATTTAGATAAAATTCTGATAGCAAGAATATTTTTTAATGCTAGGTTTTTAAAAAGTCTGTTTCTCTTTCAAGTGTGATTCTAATGTGTTTTCTGTATAGCAATATCACCTTCTATTTTAGTGAAATTAGGAGCTTTAGGAAATGTTGGATGGGCAAGACTTGTTTATTCAAATGTTAGCCACCAGCTGGAGTGAGAGGGAATTTGGCCTACTTTGTTGTATTAGTTATCAATTGCTGTGTAACAAATCACCCCAAAACTTAATCGTTTTAACCAATAAATATTTGTTTCCTGGCAGTTTCTGTGGGTCAGGAATTTGTGAGCAGCTTGGTTGTGTGGTTCTGGCTTAGGGTCTTCCTTGAAATTGCTCTCAGGCTCTTATCTAGTCCAGTCATATGAAGGCTTGATTTAGGCTTGAGGATCCTTCCCGCCCACCCAAAGATACAGGATACAACTCAGGGTTAGGTACATATGTGGTCATTGTACAGGTAAAGTTTGGGCCTTGGTTCCCACTTCACCTGGGAATCCCACTTTGAAATCGGATACCCTGAGAATCCTCTTTTAAGATGACACATTTCCATGGGTGAGGGTAGAAGACCTCAGTTCCTTACCAAGTGGTCGTTTCCGTGAAGTATCCTGAAAATGCATATGACATGACAGCTGGCTTCCTCCAGAGCATATGATCCATAATGGTGATGTCACAATGCCTTTTATGACATAGTCACACATTGTTATTTCTACCACAGTCTTTGGTGGAAGCAAGTCATTTCTGCCACAGTCTTTGGTGGCTGGCTTTGAGGCAATTGATAAAAACTATTAGAATAATTAAGCACATCCACAGTCAAGGAGAGAGGCAGGCTCTGCCTTCTGAGGGGAGAAGTATCAAACTGAATATAGTTGACTGACAAAGAGGAAGTAAGGAGTGGAAGAGACTGAATTCTGAATACCCCTTGATAGTGGTTTCCTGGAATGTCATTAAATTGTTGATTTTTTTCTGAGAAAGGGAACAACACTTTGATATTATTTCTAAGACCAAGTCTGTTATGAAGACGACTTGGACTATTATTGAGATATACATTTAGATACTGTTGTTTTTCTCATTCCCCTTAGGAAGTCTTCAAGATTCATATTCTTGGAGGAAAACATCTAAAACAAATTATAAAATCCAACCCCCAAATATGTGAATATTCCTTATTTTATTATTTTTTTTGCTAAGGTTTAGTTTTGAAGACTTTTTGAAATAAGGTGATCCTCAGCCAGGAATGAGAAACAGAGGTTTTTTGTTTGTTTGTTTGTTTTTGTTTTTTGAGTTGGAGTCTCACTCTGTCACCCAGACTGGAGTGCAGTGGCCACTCCCAGCCACTGTAGCCTCGACCTGCTCTGGCGATCCTTCCACCTCAGCCTTCCAAGTAGGTACCACGCCCAGCTAGAAACAAGAGTTTTATTTCAGATGCTTGAAATAAGGAAGAAAGCTAATGTGAACTGGTCAAAAGTATGAGTTATGGAATGTCTTTAGAATCTTCAACTTTTAAGTAACTTAATATTGTTATAATGTCAAGCTTAGAGAAAAGTTGCAAGGATAGCATAAGGAACTCCTATATACCACTTATCTATATTCACTAATCGTTTGCCTTGGGTTCTTGGAGTGGAATAGGGAAGAGACTTTCTTTATAAGGAAAACAAATTGCTGGGCTCGGTGGCTCAGCCTGTAATCCCAGCACTTTGGGAGGCTGAGGCAAGTGGATTGCCTGAGCCCGTGGGTTTGAGGCCCACCTGGGCAACTTGGCAAGACCTAGTTCTCTACAATAAATCAAAAATTAGCTAGGCGTAGTAGCGCGTACCTGTAGGTCTGGCTACTTGGAAGGCTGAGGCGGAAGGATCGCCAGAACCCAGCAGGTCGAGGCTACAGTGGCCGGGAGCATGTCACTGTACTCCAGTCTGGGCAACAGAGTGAGACTCCAACTCAAAAAAAAAAAAAAAAAAGAAAAGAAAACATATTCTAGAACCATTGCCTAGTCATATCCATATATCTGGCATATCTCTCATTCACAGTAGCAGCATTTCAAGTAGGCTGTTCATACACCCTTGGTAAAATGAAACTTTGGTATTGTTAAGATGTTGGTCTTCCACTCTTTGATCTTTTAGAAAAAAGTTGTGTTTTAGTAATGATTGTTTCATTTGCTTAACTGGTGGGGAGTGAGTAGATGGGGACAGATCAATGTCTTTCATTATGTAAATTGTTGAGCACTATTATACTAGAAGATGTAATGAGACAATCAATTGCAATTATATGGAATCCCTGCAAATGGAATAGCCACAAACACAGTATAGACTAATAAAGTATTGTTTTACAGGCTACTCAAATACAAATTACAAATAGCATTGCTATTGGTGATGTGATTTTTTTCGCTAAACAATGTGCAATTCTTGGTAAAGTTTTAAACAAAAATGAAACAGAAATTTCCTTGATTAATATAGGATGTGTAGTTCTGGACAAAAAAACTCATTTTGTCCTAAAATTACAAGAAAAAAAGATTTAATGTTTATGTGTAAAGGGGGTTAGGCTCTAGGTTAATATCATTATGAGCAGTTTTCTTTTTTTTTTTTAGCCTACTTGAATGTCCAGTTGGAAATTTGAAAGTCTAAGGACCATTTGAAGCATTGCAGGATGTCCTTTCCTTTAAAACTAGTAGTCATCTTAATTATTTTGACAATTAAAAATCATTCCCTCCAATATTAGAAATGTCCCAGACACTGTCACCCTTGAGAACTACTGGTCTCCAGTGTGTTCTAGAACATAAAAAAATGATTCTGTGACTTACTTGTCATCATGCATTGACTACATTTAATTAAAATAGATAATTTGAGGCTTTAAAAATTAAGATGGCTGCATTGATATGTTCTTATTTTTCCTAGTAAAATGAGTGAAAATAAACCTGATGACTCACAGAACCTTGGTAAGTAACTGTATTTAAAATACTTTTATTACAATTCGTTTTTTTAGAATGTTACTCAAGCAATAAGAATAAATTCCCTGATGCATGCTTAATTGATATGTCCATGTACTAAAGTATAATATTGTATATTTACTAAAATTTGCTACTAGAGGACTTTTGCCAAATTTTATTTGTATTTTGCCTATGTATTTCTCACATATGGTTTTTTTCTGAATAAAACAGTATTATTTTAGTAAATATAATCTTTTCACCTTTTTATGGCTTTTTCTTACAAAAGAAAAAATTCAGGTGAGAACAATTTAAACAATATACAAACGTTTAACAGAAAAAGGAAAACTTGCCTCTAAGTGCTCATAAAAATCTCCCCAAATAGATGCACCCCTTTTGACCTTTGCTTTTAGTTGTTTTCTTCATTATTTAGTTTTTAATAATGTAAACAGTATCTATTGACTTGCTACTATGAAAGATGAGGAATTTAGATTGTTACCTTATATTCTTCTGCCACTCCTTCTCTCTTGTCCATTGTTTATTAGATCTTGTTTTATTTCCTCTAAAGTTAACTTTAGAGGAAATAAAACACTTTGTACTCATAGACATCTTGCAGATCACATACTAGCAACTCAAACACACTTTTTTACAACATAGTGAAAAACAAATCACTTCATTTAAAATAGTATATCATTGAAATCAATTATGTTATTGTAATGATGTTTGGCTTGTAGGGGAATTTTGGACATTGAGGAACTTATTTATGACAAAAAAAATCAACATTTCATATCTATATTCTTTTTTGTGTGTGAATTTCAAATATATAATATATTATTATTAACTATATTTTTCTAATGTATGAAACAGTCACTGATCTGTGTTGCAGGTACATGCTGTGCAATAGTATTTGTTCAGCATCTTCCATTTGATGTTTTTCTATTTGAGCAGACAATGCAATCTCATTTTCTTCCTCCCACATTAATAATATGTAATTTATTGTCCAATCTGTACACCACTGTAAAAGCACTTCACACATTTTTTTTCTACATAACCCCAGGTGATTTATTTTACATGTATCTCAGTATATATTTCATCTATTTATTTGCCTTTTTTTGCAGTTTGAATGGAAAATTTCAAGGAAACATACATGTTTGAAAAATCGGCATGGTCATAAACTTTTCCTGTATAATCACCAGCAATCTCTTTATGTCCTCTGAGAAGGGGACATCTGAGTGGTTTGCTAGATTTATGATATCCCCTCAGAGGGGACATCCAAGTGCAAAGGGTTAAAATATTACACTTAAAACTCTGTATTTTGACCATAACTTTTAGGGAGTATCTGTTGACTCCATATTGTGTTGGATAAGCAGATTTGTGCCTTAAACTTCCCTCTACTTTCCTCCCCTGCTTCTACCTTCATACTTCTATCAGCTATGCTGAAACTATAGTAATTCATAGACTATCTTTATGCATTTGCCAAATGGAGATACATCTCTTTTTTTGTTTTGTTTTGAGTTGGAGTCTCACTCTGTCACTCAGACTGGAGTGCAGTGGCTGCTTCTGGCCACCGCAGCCTCGACCTGCTGGGCTCCAGCGATCCTTCCACCTCTGCCTTCAAAGTAGCTGGAACTACAGGCGCGCGCTATCACGTCCAGCTAATTTTTTGATTTATTGTAGAGAAGAGGTCTCACCAAGTTGCCCAGGCGGGTCTCGAACCCGTGGGCTCAGGCAATCCACTCATCTCGGCCTCCCAAAGCACTGGGATTGCAGGCTGAGCCACCGAGCCCAGCCTGGAGATACATTTCTACCTGTTAGTTGCTTGATATTTTTCCCAAGATTGATTATTTACTTTTATGAATGAGTTTAATGAGGAAACCTTATTTCATTGTTGAAATAGAAACTAGTATTATTTGCAACTACTGTTATTATAGTAGAAGGGGATCTTAACAGTAAATATAATGAAGTCAGAGCAGGTTTGCTAAATTGTAAACATTAGAATTAAAAAGCTGCAAGATACAAATAAGTACACAAGCAATCTACTTATAAAAATGCATGCCTGAAACCTAGTCTATTTCGCATCCAGGGCTCTCCATAATGGGTGAAGAGAAGAAGAGAACAAATGGAAAACCACAGGTCTATAGCATATGGTAGATACACCTTTGTTTAGGGTTCAACTCAAGAATTTCCCCCTTTTCTAATAGTCACAGCTAATCAAGGACTCTTCCTTTTTGTAGTGTCAGCTAATTTTGTGTATTCCACTTTCTTTTGAGCTGTATGTACACTTACGGCTAAACATGTAGGTACTAGAGATGGAGTTAAGGTGGGAGAGCAGCTGGTGTAAGATGTCCAATATGAACAAGTGGCAATTTGCTGGAGTTAATGTGGACAACTCCCTTGATTAGGGAAGACAGAGGAGCAGAAATCTTTTAAAGGATTAGGAGAGGGTCTTTGACTTATGACTTGTCAAACTGGTGTAAGGGAGGGCAATATAGTTAGGATATCTTACAATATTAAATATTAGCTCATGCATTTTCTTTTTAGTTCTGAAATCTATTTTGCAAGCAGCCTGTTAACGAATATAGTACATTTCAACACGTAACATCCATTCTTGATTACATGTATTAGTTAAGGTAGATAATGCTAGCTGCTCTGATAAGTAAACTTAGAAGTCTTAATGGCTTAACATAATAAGTTTATCACTTGGTTAGGTTACAGTCCAGTGTGGATGAGTTAAGGAAGATGGGGCAGATAGGGAGTTATTACTTCATGGAGTCATTTAGAAATTCAGGCTCCCTCCATCTTGGTTGGATCTGCTGCCTTGAGATCCATAAGGTCTTTTCTCTTTAGCTAGTGATTTTCTGCTTGTTTCATTTGCATAATAAAAAAAATTGTCTGAACAAATAAACAGATGAAAAAGATTAGTAATTATAATCACTAACATTTATCCAGTTCTATCTGTCATATCCTGTTAATTATTTTAATATATACTGTCTTATTTAGTCCTTATTAAGGCATAGTTTGAGGTGGATAGTATTGTTGAACTCTTTTTTTTAATAGAAGCAAGATCTTACTCTGTGTGAGTGCAGTGACATGATTATGGTTCACTGCAACCTTGAAATCCTGGGCTCAAGTGATCCTCTTTCCTAAGCCTTCTAAATAGCAAGCTAATTTTTTTTTTTTTTTTTTTTTTTTAGTTGGAGTCTCACTCTGTCACCCAGGTTGGAGTGCAGTGGCACACTCACAGCCACCCCAATATCAACCTGCTGGGCTCTGGTGATTCTTCCGCCTTAGCCTTCCAAGT
>CAUYQG010029856.1:0-23211 GCA_963574415.1 Tarsius wallacei
TAGTTCCAGCTACTTGGAAGGCTGAGGCGGAAGGATCGCCGGAGCCCAGCAGGTCGAGGCTGCGGTGGCCGGGAGTGGCCACTGCACTCCAGTCTGGGCAACAGAGTGAGACTCCAACTCAAAAAAAAAAAAAAAAAAAAAGATTGCAGCTATTCAGGCACATCTTTAGGCTCCACTTCTAGTTGTAGTTCTCTTGCTATTTCTACAACATCTGCAGTTACTTCTTACACTGAAGCTTTGAACCCTTTCAAATCATCTCTGAGGGTTGGAATCAAATCCTTCCAAACACTTAGCCACTTTTCTTTTTTGTCCTCTTCTTTTTAATGACAAGTGTTCTTAATAGCATCAATGGTGAATCCTAAATTTTCAATTTACTTTGCCCAGATACATCAACGGAAAAACTCTCTTTGGTCGCTATGGACTTATAACATATATTTCTTAAATCATAAATCTTGAAATTCAAAATTACTCCCTGATCCATGGGCTAAAACATGGATGCTATGTTCTTATGCATAAAAACAACATGAATCTCCCTGTACATCTCCATCAGAGCTCTTGGGTGACCAGGAGCATTGTCAATGAGCAGTAATATTTTGAAAGTAATCTCTTTTCTGAGGAGTGGGACTCAACAGTGGGCTTAAAATATTCAGTAAACCAGGCTGTAAACAGATGTTCTGCCATCTAGGCTTTGTTTTCTTTTCCTTTATGAAGCACAGGCAGAGTAGATTGAGCATGATTCTTAAGGGCCCTAAGATTCCCAAAATGGTAAATGAGAATTGGTTTCAACTTAATGTTACCAGTTGCACAAACCCCCAACAAGAAAGTCAGCCTATCCATTGAGGCTTTGAAGCCAAGCATAAACTTTTCCTGTTTAAATAAGAAAGTCTTAGATAAAACCTCCAAAAGAAGGTTGTTTTGACTTCATTAAAAATTTGTATTTTAGTGTTTCCAGTTTCAGTAGTGATCTTAGTTAGGGCTTCTGTATCTGAATATCCTGCTACAGCTTCTTCAACAGCACTTGCCACTTCATCTTGTACTTTTCTGTTACAGAGATGGCTTCTTTCCTGAAACCTCATAAACCAACATCCACTAGTTCCAAACTTTTTCTCTGTAGCTTCCTCACCTCTCTCAGGGGTGGAATTGAAGAGAGTTAATTAAGGTCTGCTCTGGATTGTGTTTTGGCTTAAGGAAATGTCATGATTGGTTTGATCTCTTCAGACCACTAAAGCTTTCTCTGTATCTGCAATAAGACTGTTCTACTTTCTTATCATTCATGAATTTAGGTTCCTTTAAGAAGTTTATCTTTGTATTCACAACTTGTCTAACTGTTTGGTACAAGAGTTATAACTTTTGCCCTATCTTGGTTATAAACATGCCTTCTTCACTAAACTTAATCATTTCTAGCTTTTGATTTAAAGTGAAAGCTGTGTGACTCTTGCATGTACTTGAACATTTAGAGATCATTATAAGGTTATTAGTTGACCAAATTTCAATAGCGTAATGTTTCAAGAAATAAAGAGAGATGTGAGAATGGCTGGTCAGTGGAGTAGTCAGAACACATGCCAATTTATCAGTTAAGTCCATCATCTTATATAGATGTGGTTTATGATACCCCCAAATAATGAAAAAGTTCAAAATATTGTGGGAATTACCAAAATGTGACTCAGACACATGAGGTGAGCACACAGTTGAAAAAATGGTACCAATAAACGTGCTTGACAAAGGACTGCCACAAATCTTCAATTTGTAAAATATTTGTGAAGGGCAGTAAAATGAAGTGAAGTAAAATAAAATATGTCTGTACTGTTTTTCTTATTTGAGTCCAAGATCTGCATATTATGCTGGCTGCTCCATATTGTTCAGAGTCATCCCCAAATTATAGTTTTGAACACTCAGTAAAACTAAACTCTCTTTTGTTATCAGTCTCTGTCTTTATTTCTTAAGCTATAAGCATCATCTTTCATTTTCATTCTTTCTTACTTTTTTTTTGTTGTTGTTAGAAGCAAATAATCCTGGGCTTTGGAAAGACAACAAACATCCAAACTTGAATACTCCGCAAAGTTTCCAGACAAAAAAAATGCCATAGTTTTCTTGGGGAAAAAAATACTCAGAAGTATGATTGATATCTTCTTTAAATATCAGAAAAGCTCAAAATTAGCATGTCACAATAATGAAAGCTATAAAATGCCAAAGTAGGTCTTACAAGAAATAATCAGAACTCAAAATATAGAACAAGCTGTTTAGAAATTGAAATGTCTTATTTCTATGAGGCTTCAAGAAGAGCTAGCCTTAATATGGTTACTTCTGGGTGATGAAAGATAAGAACAGCTATTTCCTTTCTTTTTTTCTGTCTTTCTTTCATTGTTTCTTTCCTCATTTCTTCCCTCCCTTTCTTCTTTCCATTTTGTTATTACTTTTTACATAATTTTCAATAATGACTTAACATAATTTTTTAATTTAGATGTCTTATTGATGGGAATTAAGATGACAATGCCCCACAAGATGAGTTGGAGGAAATGACATGAAAGCCCCTGCCAATCTTGGAGTTTTAAAGACCTCCTGACTCCCAATCCTGACCCTCACTCACCTCTATATCTTAGCACTTATTTAAGCAACACAGACAAGTTTAAAATGTTCTGGCATCATTTGATTTATTCACTAAAACAAGTTGGTCTAGAAAAAAGAAAACTGCTCAACTATTCAAAACTGTGATGTCAGACTCCTCATATAGAAGGAAAACAGGCAGACTATTCTGGTAGAAATGATAAAATATAACCAAAAAAGTCTTTTCATTGTCAAGTCTTGTGGTTGAAAGTCAAGCTGTGACTCTAAAATGAAATGGCTTCACATGTAGTGTACAACACCATTAACCTAACTTCCTAAAATGAAAACCAGGGTCCTCTGATCAAAGACATTATCCTTTTATTCAGAAAATCACCATGAGAGCAATCAGTAAGCAAAATAAAATGCTATCAGAAGTTCAGAACTGTGATTTGAGAAGCAATAAAATTCTGCCAATGCTGTGCTGATTAGGGAGATAAGACAGAAAAGTCTTCTCAACTAACTTAAATTATGATAGATAAGACAAGATATAGCTTGCACATAGAAATAACATACTGGTCAGTGACATTTGAGGATAACAATCGATAATAATTTTGTTTCTCTCATAGTTAAACATAATTCATGTATGCTCAATTTATTTAAATCCTCTTGGATAAGGAAGATAAGGTTTATAATATTCTAGGCTTAGTGTGAAATCTGACTTTTATAGATTGTTTTATAATATTTTAATATGGGCTTATGCTTCTTTTTCCCAACTACTGAGTCTAATTTCAAAAGATGAAAGATGAGGATAAAGGTTAGTGTATCACCATGAAAAAGTTCATGTTAGATGAAACTACTTTGGAGATCAAAGGGATGACCTTTAAACAGTGGATCAAGGGAGGTCATTTCACAACAACAAATGCGGCTATAGATTGAACTGTATAGACTAAAATGCAAAAATATCCATTTTATGTTTATTCAAGTACTATTTCTTTTTTTTTTTTATTGTAGAGATGAAGTCTCACCAAGTTGCCCAGGCGGGTCTCGAACCCGCGGCTCAAACAATCCACTCACCTCGGCCTCCCAAAGCGCTGGGATTACAGACTGAGCCACCAAGCCCGGCCTCAAGTACTATTTCTTGAGCACCACACCTACCCTTAATGAAGCACAAGGCACTCTCTTATTATATGGTGTATTTCACAATCATCCTATAGGAAAAATATGTGAGAAGGAGAATTATCAAAAAATCGCCCAATAAGTAAAAAATCTGTGTGTAAAAAGCAATTATATGATTTCAATGTTTAAAGAGAACAGGTGATGATAGCCTGAATTTTTCATTTCTTTTCTTTTCTTTCTTTCTTTTTTTGAGTTGTAGTCTCACTCCATCTTTTAAAACAGTTATTTCTTTACTGGGCAAACCAGTCAATGATTTCCTTCTATCTTGTTCCACTGTCATCTTCCCTAGGCAATGCCTTGTGTATCTTTCAGTGTAATCATGGTGCGAGTCAAAGAAACATGAATAATTCCCTCAAGTAGACAATTTAGCCATAACATTCAGTGATTAAGTTGTTCTATGTATTTTACTGAACTTTTTTCAGATAAAAGATGAACGGAAAAATGATGATAATTTTGAGAAATACATTTCTCTTCCATTTTGACAGTCTATGTGTCTGGGTACTTGGCTGGGTTTCTGCCTCCAGCATGGAGAATAGAAGCATTTGTATAACAATGTGGGCCTTTGAAATGCCTATTCCAGCTGCATTTCAGAGAAAGCTTTGCCCCAGCTGTAAAATGAATGCCTCAATCAAGGCTACAGCTGGGGTTCTCTCAGGAGAACGGAGTCTTCCTGGAAAAGGAAGGCCAGAAGGAAGATGCCCCACTGAACCAAAAAATATATCTCATGTTTTGTTAAAGGCCTAGCAAAATGGCTAAGAATCTACTAAAAGGTACTAAGAACACACATGAAAGTACAATTCATTTGCACGTGAATTTTAGAAGAAACTTAGGGAATAAAAGGCTATACCTGCTGGCAATTTGCTTTGAAACAAAGGGAATTCTCATTTTTTATAAATGTGCATTTACCACACCAGCGAGTTCATTCATTGATCAAGTGGCAATGTTCTTCAGTGGGTTTAATTTCATGTGATATATATATATATATTTTTTTTTCAAGAAAATAGAAGCCAGATGCAAAACAGGCACACAAAAAATCCAAAATTCAGTCACAGAGGAGGAAGAAATTAAATAATGAAGAAAAGATATGCCAAGACATGGATTTAGAATTATGCAACAAACATCCATTTTTATTAAATGAAAGACTGGTGGAACTTGGATACCTGAAAACCTAAATTTAAATACCTGGGAAAAAATGAAAATGAAATTTATTTTTCATTGTTATGGATATTTAGAGTAAATTTCCATTTACATACAAATGCTAAGACATCAATTTCTGAATTTGCTCTTCCTTTTGAGAAAAGAAACAAATTCATTCTTTCAAAGATAAAGTAACAAAACCCCCGGAATGAATAAACTAATTGTTATTCTATTTTAATCAACTAAAAAGTGTTTCTTAAACTTTAATGTGCATAGAATGACATAGGAATCTTATTAAAACAGGTTCTGTGTCTTCAGGTCTGAGATTGGATCTGAGATTCTGAATTCCTAACAAGTGCCTACATGATGTTGGTGGTGCAGATTTACAAACCACAGTTCAAATGGCAAAAGTAATGAGATTATCCTCTTCATTAAATTATAATATAAACATGAAAGGATTCAATTTTT
Organism: Tarsius wallacei; assembly: GCA_963574415.1. Lineage (NCBI taxonomy): Eukaryota > Metazoa > Chordata > Mammalia > Primates > Tarsiidae > Tarsius > Tarsius wallacei. The sequence goes on from CAUYQG010029856.1 coordinate 5,326, forward strand.
TTGAAAAATATATTAAAAAGCAAGAAAAAGAGGTATATAAACTGTCAGTTTCAGAATAATATACTTAGAAGAAAGAGGTATCTATGGAAACATAAACTATATCTATGGAGACATAACAACATTGGATAAAACCAGATTTGAAATTCATTTAAAGTTTTTATTATATTAGAATTTGCAGCTACCCCTAATTTTTTTTTCACTAAATTTAAAATATATTAGTTGGCTACAGTGACTCATGCCTGTGATTCCAGTTCTTTGGGAGTCTGAGGCAGAAGGATTACTTAAGGCCAGAAGTTTGAGAATAGCCTGGCCAATACTGAGACCCCACTCTATAAAAATTTTTAAAATAAAATTAAAAAGTAAAAATACATAATTTGAATAATACAAATAAAAAGCATCCACTTGTGTATTTGTATGTAACTGGTATTCTTGAAATATCCAGTTAATTAAATTAGCATCACTGGTGATTTTTTTATTATAGTTCAATTATCTGAGCCTTGGTATATGCACCACCTTGGTTGTTTCTCATGGCTGCTTAATACATACTTGAACATTTTCAAAACTGTAATCAAGTAAGACTTTCTGTCAGCAAAAATGAGGGTTCAGGGTTCATTCGTTTTTTTGTGAGCAAATAATTGGACACAACAATAATTGGACTTAGTATGTCAAGGCAGTTTTACTATAAGCAGGCAGAATTTTTAAAGTAAGTTAGTACACTCCTAAGATTCAAGAGGAGTGGGCTGTCTATTTTTCTTTGTCTTAGTCTCTGGTCTTGGTTGGTTAGTTCCCTTTTGGGCTTGTTTTCCCCCTTTATGGTGAGGTTATAAATTCTTCATGTTACTGTTGACATAAACTAATGTTTATATATTGTTAATTCTACCTTGTAAAAGTTACAAGTGTCTTTAAACACTTTTGGGACTACATACTTTTTATCTTTTCATGATTTATTACCCATACATGTAACAAGCTCTAGTTTACAAGACCAAGCTAATAAAAATAGTTCTAAAACTAAATATCATAAGAAAAAGAGTTTGCATTTTTAAGAAGTTTTGGAAGAGTCCAACAAGATTTCTCCTATCTAAGTTTGCACATGCTTCTGTAAAAATGTGTAACTTCTCCATGCCTCTTGGTTATTAGATGATTTAATATGACTGATTGTGTTCTCTCAAACATTAGCAGTGATTTGCTTGATATGATTGGCCTCCCTAACAAGTTACATTGAGGAAGAGGGGAAACTACATTCTTAAGGGCAATAGAGAAAAAGAAAAAAAAAAAATTATGCTCTTTTAAATCCAAGTGACTTTCACACTAAGCCCAGCTCATCATGAAAGAAAATTTCTAAAATGATTAAATCACTAAATGTCAACTGGCTATTTCTTACACTTTTCCCTCTCCATTCTCTGCTCATATCTGCCTAATTACCTAACACTTCCCCTTTATTTTCTGGCAGAGTTGGAATCATCTCTACTTATCTAATTTCTGACACATGGCTTAACTGTTGCTCTGTCTTCCTAAATTCTCTGTACAAGTTTCTCTTCTTGACGAGACAATATACTTTTATGGTAGACTATATGGAGGGATTAAGAAAAAGGCTGTTATGCTACAGTTACATGCTGGCTCTGCATTGACATGATGCTTAATTTCAGAAATTTATAATCTGGGGTAATTATTTGAAATGTGAAAGTTTATTTGCAACTCTTTTGGTGAATCTGACAATAGCTGGAAAGAGCTATGGGCTCAGTCTTCACACAAGACCAGGTGCTCACTGATCAGTAAGTTTGCAGAATCTAGAAAACAGTATAAACTTTTCTTTGCTGTGACACTTCAATAGTTTGTAGTGCCAGTTTTATTCTCACTGAAGCCCACAAATTTCCTTCTTTCTAAGTATATTTAAACTATTTACATGTAATTTCAATATTAATATTTTAGGGCTTTGGTCTGCCTTACTTTGTTTCTGTTTGTTCTTTTAGTTTTTTGTTTCTTTCTCTTTTTTTTTTTGTCTTTCTGAGGATTATTTGAACTTTTAAAAATATATAATCATTTTTCTATAGTATTTATGAGTTTATTTCTTAGTATAGCTTTTTAGTAGGTGTTGAAGGAGTTATGTATACTTATATGTGTATATACATATATGCATACATTTATATATATATATATACACACATAGATAATATTAAGTCTACAAGTCATCAGCTTACCACTTCTTGAAATATACAAGCCTCACTTCTGTTTACATTTCTTTATTTTTCAGTGTTTGTAATCTAATTGTCTTAACTATTTCTTTACACACATTTGGTCCCATATTAGACAGGGCTGTAATTATTGCTTCAACCAGCAAACGTAAGTTAAAAAACTCAAGAGAAAGATAATTTTGCTGGACTAATGGTTTTTTTTTCTTTCTTTCTTTTTCTCTCTCTCTCTCTTTTTTGTTTTGTTACTATTAAAACTGCTGAGCCACTCTCTTCTGGCCTCCAGGGTTTCTGAGAACAAATCTGTCACTATTCAAATTGTCTTCTGAGTTAAGTTGTTGTGTCTTTCTTTCTCCCTTCTTTCAATGTCTTTTTCTTTGTCTTTGGTTCTCAGAAGATTGACTATAATGTTCTTGGTGTGAGTTTTTTGAGGTTTATCTTATTTGGGGTTTACTTGCCTTCTTAAATCTGTAGGTTTTATTTCTTTTAAAAATTTTGGAAAGTTTTTAGGCATTATTCCTTAGAATACTTTTCAGCTCCACTTTTTTTTTTCCTGTCTTTCTGGGCCTCTGATAACATGGATGTTACATATTTTGATATATTTCCACAGGTCCCTGAGCCTCTGTTTGTTTTCCTTTAATTTATTTTCTCTTCATTGTTCATATTGGATAACTTCAATTGTTCTTTCTATCTTCAAGTTCACCAACTCTTTCCATTTTCTCTGTTCTGCTGTCAATCTCATTCACTGTGTTTTTATTTTATTTATTTTGTTTGTTTTACAATTTCTGTTAGTTCTTTCTACTTAATTTTCTTCCTATTTTTCTTTTTTTCCTGAGGTATTCCATTTCTCTATTGAGACTTTTTTTATTGATTGCTCATTTTTTTCCAATGTGTTTATGATTTTTTTTTATGATGGCTGTTTTAAAATCTTTTCCAGATAATTTTAATATTATGTCCACCTTGGCATTGGTCTCTAAAGATTGTATTTTTATTCAGTTTGAGCTTTTCCTGGTTCTTGGAATGATAAGTGATTTTCTGTTAATCACTCATGTTGAGGTGTTATGCTATGTGACTCTGCATCTCACTTAAACCTTCTCTTTTTTTTGAGTTGGAGTCTCACTCTGTCCCCCAGACTGGAGTGCAGTGGCCGCTCCCAGTCACCGCAGCCTCGACCTGCTGGGCTCCAGCGATCCTTCCACCTCAGCCTTCCAAGTAGCTGGAACTACAGGCGCATGCTACCACGCCCAGCTAATTTTTGATTTATTGTAGAGATGAGGTCTCGCCAAGTTGCCCAGGCGGGTCTCGAACCCGCAGGCTCAGGCAATCCACTCACCTCAGCCTCCCAAAGCGCGAGATTACAGGCTGAGCCACCGAGCCCGGCTTTTTTAATTTATTGTAGAGATGAAGTCTCACCATGTTGCCTGGGTTCGTCTTGAACCCCCGGATTCAGGCATTCTTTTTGCCTCGGCCTCCCAAAGTGCTGGGGTTACAGGCGTCAACCATGGCGTCCCACCTGCTTTTAACTACCAAAATACATGAACCTTAGTAAAAGATCCATAGACTGCTCCCTACTCTTAGCTCTTTTCTGGATCTTTTTCTCTTTTTTTTTTTTTTTCAGGAATAAGCTGACTACTTGAGAATGGATTAAAACACGAATTCTAAAATATAAACTGTATTAAATAATGGGCCTTTGCAACTTAGACAGGAAACTCAGGCAGATGCTGACAAATTAGTCTTCTGAAACTTCTTGCTGCTGGATAAGAATATCTTTTCACCCACCACAAACACTGTGACTTTAAGGAGTCAACTCCCAGCCCAGAGCACTCTCACACAAATGCAGCTGAAGAGTACCCAGAGTTTAGCAGGACCTCAATTTCTGCAGAAGCTGGTAAGAATACCAAAAGAAAAACTGTTTTTCTATATTCTCTTCTGAGAGTTTTCCACATCAAGCAATTCTCCAGTTCTCTGCAGACACCAACTAGGTATCCTACAATTTAACTCAATTCTGATACTAACTACTGGGAGTTCGCACAAACCCCACAGGTTAAGGGCTCAGCCCCAAAAGGCTGCCCCCCATTTCGGACGCCAATCGCAAGTCCCAGGTTTCCTATGCTCCTGACTGACCAGCCATAAACTGGGGGTTTTCACAATCCCCTCCCTCCTCAGGTTCAGTAATGTGCTACAGCACCTCTTACAACTCAGTGAAGTACCTTGCTTGTTATTATGAGTTTATCGTAGAGACCACAACTCAGGAACAGCCAGGTGGAGAAACGTGCAGGGCCAGGTATGTAGGAGGGTACAGAGCTTCCAGGTCTCTCGGGCTCTCACCTGGATGTGTTCACCACCCTGAAGCTCTCGGGGTCACGCTATTAAGGGCTGTGATGAAGGTTCCAAGAGGCAGGACCGGTTAAGTCAGTGGCCCTTGGTGACTGAACTCAGTCTCCAACGTCTCTCCTCTCCTAGAAGTCAGGAGGTGAGGCCAAAGTTTCAACCCTCCAACCATCTGGCAACCAGACCCCACCCTGAAGCAGGCCAGTCCAGCCCTCCCCCCCTCCTCGCCACTGGACTGAGTCCCCATTAACATACAAAAAGAGGAGAGTCCAAGGGTTTTAGAAGCTCTTATGTCAGGAACCAGGGATCAAGATCAAATATTGTAACTAAAGATGCTCCTATCACTCCAGAAATGACAAGGGTTTGAGGAGCTCTGTTCTAGGACCTGGGGCAGAGACCAAATATTTATTTCTTATCATTTCATAAGTACTCACGAGCCTGACTGAACTTTCAAATTATCACTTGCCTCTTGGAAGTTTTTCTTCAATGCTGAGGGGCCTGCCGTCCTCCTGGAGACTCCCAGAGACCCTCCTAACGTCCTCTGCAAGACTCCCATAGAGACTCTCCTAATGTTCTCCCCGAGACTCCCACAGAGACCCTCCTAACATCTTCCCTAAGACTCCCACAGAGACCCTCCTAACTCGGAATCCACTGAAGTTCCAAGACAGAGGGCAGGGCTTTCCTGAGCACAACTGCCACAATCGCATCCAGGAGATGACTGACACGGGCGAACCAGGAGGGCTCTGTGAAACTGTGGGCGGGTGCCTTTTACTGATCCCAAGAGACAGCCTTTGGATGCAGACGGTGTCCAGAGGTGGAGTAAAGGAGGCTTTTAAAATGTCCGTAGTGTCGTCCACCATATTGTCTGTCTACACTGAAGACCACAGCCCTGAAGACCTCAGGGGCTTTCAACATGCAGTGACTAGGTGGGGAAATGTTAGGACCATTTGAAAGGCGAGCTTGTGTCTTGGAATCACATTCTGGTGTGTGTCAATAGGGGCCCTCCATGTGGATGCCAATGGTAGCCACCACCAAATAATAACTCACATTTACTGAGCACTGCTGATGTACTAGGTATGGCACTAAGCACTTTACCTTATATAATCCTCAGAAAAACTGAATGAGGTAGGTACTATCATTAGACCTATTTTTATTCCCATTTTACAGAAGAAAAATCAATCAGCTTGCTCAGAGAGTTCAATATCTTGCCTGAGGTCACCCAGCTAGTAAGCATCAGAGCTGAGACATCTGCTTTTGGTGCCTGTTGTATTTAAGGACTGTACAGTTGACTGTAACTGAGCCACTTGTAAAAAAGTGGCTTCTGACTCCACCTGGTGGCAGAGGGATCTTGGAAGGCTAGGGAAACTGTTACAAGCTTGAGGAGAGTGTTAGTTAGCATAGCCAGGACTGAAAGGACAAGGCAGCAGGGGCCAGGGATGGGGCAAATGTTCGGCTTGGCTAGATTGTGATATTTGAACATGGTTGGAGAAAGGCAGTTGAGTTGTTGATAAAGATAAGGCTGGAAGAGCAGACAGGACCTAGTCACAAAAGGCCTCGGATGTCTTATTACAGAGTTGGAGTTTTCTTCCTGAAAGTGAGATGAAGTCACCTATAACAGACCCCATGCTGAACTGCCCATCAGTAAATCATCACTCCCCTGCTGACTCCTTGACAAATAGGGCCCAAGTCTTGGATTAGGAAATCTACTCCACCCATGGCTCTGTGAGTCTCAGAGACAACTGTGAAAATCTGATTCCCTTGTCAATGAGTTAGAAAAAGGCATCACTCTATCCCACTCCTGAGTCATGAAGGCCACCTGCTGAGGCCCTCCCTGGAAGGTCCCCTCCCTGCTGTAGATACACGGGTGCATCTCTCCTGTGCTGAGAGCCGTAGTGTCCAGATGTAGCCACCATGCAGCCCTGAAGGGATCCAGCCTGGGCATGATGGAGTCTGCCATCGATCGCTGAATTAGCCTACTGGGAGCCCTGCCACTGCTCCAGGCTACTAGCTGGGCGAGGTGCTAAGTGTCTCTACAACTTTGCAGCAGAGTCAGGGCTTTCCATTTCTTGGGAGTAAAAGTGTCTTCATCGATTTGCCATCTAGACTTTTAAAGCAGGGAATCCATGATGACATTAGCATGTTATGAAATTACTCCAGGAGTGCGGGAAGGTGAATGAGAAGATGGCAAAAGAGTCACAGGCCAAGTCTTTAGGAATGAAGGCTTCTTACATTTCTCATGCTGGCTTTGAAGCTGTTTATCTAAATGTACCAAGGTAACTTCTTTGATCGTTGTAACTTCCCATTTCCCTGAAGGAGCTATCAGCATGATTAGATCTTGGGTCAGGTGGAAACTGCTCATAGACCTTGTGAATTTGGTCTGGGGATGGGTGAAAGGATTATTAGGAGATCTTGAATCATGCCCTTGTTAATTAACGTTGGGGTGGGGCAGGGGCTATGGAGTATAAATGTGGAAGTACATTTGCACCTCCTTTGAGCAGGTTTTTTTGGTAATGACACTGCCTGTCTCCCTGTAAAGTGGTTGTGGAAATGAATCCCTTTGCTCCCAGTCTCTTGCCTCCGACTGACCCTGAAGGGGAGAGTAGCCAGTTTGTCAGGCTGGAACAGAAGAAACACAATATCAGGAGGCAGTGGTCTCTTCAGGAGTGATCCACCTCTGAAACCTTTCTTTTCACTCCCACCCTGAGGGGGTTATTAACTATTTTGGAAAAACGGCAAGGGGGAAAAAATGCACCCAGATGCTGTGCAAGTCACATTGGTGTTGGTGAGCACAAGCACTGCCTCTTCTGCTCCGTACTGCTGCCAGCAGGGAAGACATAGCCCCCGGCAACCTCAATCTGGTCAGGAAGTGAAGACACACAAGGAACTGTTTATCATCCAGCAGGGTCTCACTGCTCACTGTCTATCATCCCTTCCTGGCATGCAACCTAGGCTCCAGGAGATGGGGGAGTTTGTCTTGTCTATGCTGTTCTAGCAGACTTTTGACACGTGCCTGTTGAATGCACAAATGAGCACTAAGCCATCACCCAGACCTGGCCATGTGGCCTGGCCAATGCCCCCCGCCCCCCCTACATCTTGCCTGAAGAGCCCCTGCACTGTCCTGGTGTGTGCAGGACTCCCAATGAACAAAACAGTATGGCAGGAGCAGGTCTCTCCACACCTTCCCACAGAATCCACACACTGCTGCCCACTCTGAGTGCTACAAGTGCAGGTCAGGTCAGGGCGGGCAGCTGGTACTCAGCCATGGCTAGCAGGCAGAGGCTGACTCCTACAGCTAAGGGGGCTGTTCTGTCCTCTCCCTCTAAGGGGACTGGGCTGGATACTCCAACATGGAGACTGAGGCTCATTGTAATCCACAGGCCTCCAGGGATGACTCTCAGGGAGACTATCAGGGAGAAACACTGATGGGTCTGGTCACTCTCCAAGCATCCCAGGCCTCCCTGCCCCACTCCATGCCCCACCTCTCTCTCTGTCCTCCCACCTCCTCCTGGCCAAGGCCTCTGCCTTTCTCAGCGGCCCTCTCTTCCTCCTACTCAGTTCCTGGTTTTATTCCTCCCAGGCTTCCTGTCACACTAACCTCTTTGTCTCCTCTCCCCATTCCTCAAGTGACATTTTCTTTCTGTGCCCTCTGTAAGCCCAAAGCTGCCTGCCAGGGCCTGTCTTCTTTCCCTTTTCTCCTGTCTCATCAAAAACTGCACTTAAATCAGATTTAAACAGGTTTCCCTCAGGGCACTTTGTTCTGTGTGTCCAGGTGGCTGAGGCAATCCCTCTCTGTGGCAGAATCGAGCCATCCTGAGGAAGATTCTGGGGAGGGGTTCTGCGGGGCTTGGTTGCAAGCTGCACACCGAGTTTTTGTTCCAAGCCATAACATTCTGTGACTCTCTAGTCACCCACCAAAACTCACAAGCACTTACTGAGACCCCGCAGTGGGTTTAGGCAGCTCTGGAATGTATTTTTTGGGTGGCATACAAGTATGTGGCATTGTCTCACACCCAAGGTCAAGTGAGGGAGGGAGTACACATAAACGCCACTCTTTGACATGAGATGCCATATCAGAGCACCACACTCTAACATCCAGTGGGGGCTGCCCCCCACTCCACTTCAGGGCTCCAGTCTTCACCTTCCAGTCGGCCTCCTTGGCAGTAGCATCCCAGCACAGGTATCCACTGCAGCGCACTCACTGTGAGCAGCCTGGCATCGAGATTCCACTTCACCCCCCCCAGCTTTGCTTTAGGAGCTGCACAGTAGCAGCTCCCTTGGTGTCTTCTCCCTCTGATCCACAGGGAACTTTTGCAGGTTTGAGCTCCTCCCTGATTGTGAAAAGCAGCCAAGGCGGTTAACATTTAAGTCTCCTTAGAAACAAAACCAGCAGTCACTCCAGGAGACAGTAATATTTCTTGTTTGCGAAAAGCAAACAAGGTCCTGCTCCCACCTTTCTGCACTCTCTGCCTGCCCCTGGCCCTTTTCCTCACCTTGAGCTCAGCCCCCTACCTACTTTCCCCACCCAATGGCAGGCACTTGCTCCCAAGCCCCCAGGCCGTGGGCACTGAGGAGAAGGCATCATTTAAAGGACCCGCAGCAGGAGAAAGGCTGGTTCTGCTCCATCTTTGCCGCATCTTAGCTAGCCTGGCCCCTCTCTCTGCACCTACTGCAGATCCAGCAAGAGTTCGCTTCTGCCCTTGGTGGCCACTTGCCAGCCCTCATCTGCGTCCCTGGCCACATTTCCAGTCCAGTGGAACCGTTTCTTGTTTGGGGTTGTATTCGCCTTTCAAAGTGGAGAATGAGAAGAAAATTCTCTCTCCAACTCTTGATGCATAGAAGGAGCTCAGCAAACGCAAGTTGAATTTGGTGAATGAGAAAAGGGAAGGAAGTGGGGGAGGGTGCGAGGAATTCTGCTCTCTAGAACACCACCGTAAGGACTCCAGAGCCAGGGATTCTGAAAGCTTATGAGCAAGGAGGAGGGTGGTGGGTGAAGGGCCAGGAGCCCCCAGCCTCTCCTGCCAGCCCTGGTACCCACATCTCCCCCGCAAGCTTCTCCCCAGATCCTGGGGCACCAGGGTTCTGCCTCTGGTCTTCTACCTGGGCTACTTTTACCTCTTCACTGTGTTCATTCCTACTTCTTCTTCAAGATGGGGTATACATTTCTTCTGAGAGATCTTGCCATCCATTCCTTCCCTGTCCCAGCCACTGGGGTTCCTTTCCATGGGCCTGTACGCCAGCCTTTGCTCACATTCCTGGTGTGAACTTGACAGGATGTATTTGTCTATCCATCTCTCTCCTTCACAGCTTCATTCATCCATGTATTCATTCATGCTTCATTTATGGAAGGCCTACTGTGTGCCAGGAATCGCTCCAGTGGTGATCGAGAGAGACCTGGCTTCTCAAGCTGCCAGGTAGTTTATAGTCCAGTGAAGGAGAAGACTAAAGAGAAGTTCCCACATGGGAATGTCTTGGAAGGAAGTTCAGGGTGCTATAGGTGCATGTGGAGGGGGGCAGTCAAGGGCCCCTAAGGAAGGGACTTCAAGCAGAAACCTAGAATATGAGGAAGCCATGGCCAGGGGGAGAAGTAGGGGTGTGTGCGTGTGTATGGTGGGGGTTCCAGAAGTACCTGGCGGCAGGTGAGGTCAGGCGTCTCTGTGCAGGCTGAGCACGTGCAGGTGCAAAACCTCCCCAGGGAAAGGGACAGTATGACCATCAAGAGGAACTAAGGCTGGAGAATCTAAGGCAGGAAGAGGCTGTGGGACACCAGGAGGGCCATGGCTAGTGCCAGCTCCAGAAGGAAGGACAGGAGTGCCAGGCCCCACACCAGTACCCGAGAAGTGTTTGTTGAACAAATAAATAACTTAAAACTTTCATCAGAGATATGGAACTCAAGCAGAACATGATGTCTAATGAGTGCCACAAGGCCCCTCTCCAAGGCAGCTGTGTCCTTGTGAAGCCCATTTCAACCTCTAACTGGGAGCCCAGGAAGCACCACATCCATCTGGCTGGCACAAGGACAGGTTTGTAATGAGGCACATATGGCATGTCTTGAGTTGGTCAGATCTAGCAAGACAAGTGTGTCATTTATCCAAAGCAGGCATATCTGGAGCCAGTGGTGGTGGGGGGGGTGTCTTGGTGACATCTGCTGAACTGGGACTTGACACGACAGGAGAGTCGAGCATAGACAAAGACCCAGTCAGGGGCTGTCTCGATGCCACTCATCAGACAGAGGCTCTCTCTGCTGCGCCCTGCAGTCTGTGGACTGCAGAGGGTCAAAGCACTTTGGAGCTAGGGTGATCCCTAGGGATCTCTTGATCAACCCCTAATTTTACAAATGAAGACACCAAGGTCCAGAGAGTTCAAGTGACTTATCCTTATCCTAAGTTAGTGACAAGGCCAGGGAAGGTTTCTTTTTTTTTTTTTTTTTGAGTTGGAGTCTCACTCTGTCGCCCAAATTGGAGTGCAGTGGCATGCTCACGGCCACCGCAGCCTCGACCTGCTGGACTCTGGCGATTCTACCGCCTCAGTCTTCCAAGTAGCTGGAACTACTGATGCACGCTACCACGCCCGGCTAGTTTTTTATTTTTATTGTAGGACGAGGTCTCGCCAAGTTGCCTGGGCAGGTCTCGATCCCACAGGCTCAGGCAATCCACTCACCTCAGCCTCCCAAAGTGTTAGGATTACAGGCTGAGCCACCGAGCTTGGCTAGGGAAGGTTTCTAGGTCTCCCAATTCTATACCCAGGACTCTTAAAAACATATTTAAGGGAAGGAAAGAAAGAGGGAGGGAAGAGAGAGGAAGGGAAGAGGAAAGAAGGAGAGAGAGAGAGAGAGGGAGAAGGGAGGAAAGGATGAGGTAAGGGTGGCATGCGGAGAAGTGATGTATGGCATCGGGGCTCAGAAAATGATAGCCCAAAGTATGATGCTCTGGCATGCTAAGTACTTAGAACTAAAGGAGACTGCAAAATCTCAGAAGAGCCTCAGAAGCAGTGCTGAGTTTCCCCCAAGAAAAGGACTTTTAAGCTGAAACTTAAGTTCTCTCTGGGCTTCTCCTGTCCACTTGTCTCTCACCTCTCATTCGCTACAGAAGTAAGCCATAGAAATCATAATTCTGGTCGGTCACGGTGGCTTACACCTGTAATCCCAGCACTTTGGGAGGTGGAGGCGAGAGGATTGATTGTCTGAGCCTGTGGGTTTGAGACCAGTTTGGGCAACAAGGTGAGACCCCATCTCTACAATAAATCAAAAAATTAGCTGGGCATGGTGGCTCATTCTGTAGTTCCAGCTACTTGGAAGGCTGAGGCAGAAGGATCACCTGGGCACAGCAGATCAAGGCCGCAATGGCCATGAACGTGCCACTGCACTCCAGCCTGGGCGACGGGGTGAGACTGAGACTCAAAAAAAAAAAAAAAAAAATTCATAATTACTCTTCCCCAAGGCAGGTCATAGGAACTAGAACCTCTCTTTTCCAAAGCAAACCTATACCTAGAAATATCGCTTTAGTCTTCCCCCACCTTTCTGTATAGGAGCTGGCCATAAAGAAATTAGATGACCCTACCCTGTCTGATAAGGTGGGGCTGTAAGACTCATGTTCCAGAGATCTTCTGCCCCATGCCCGGAAGGAAGGAATGCTACACAGAGAGGCCAAGAATCTGAACAAACAAGCCCGGCTGGGTTTCTCTGTCTGTCGCTATTAGATCATATCCTTTTTGTCCAGTCATGTTTCACACACAGCTGCCCATTATTCATCAAATCTAAGCATAAAAATGGGCAGTTTTCCCTGGGTCTTTGGTCTTAATCTCTGAAGTTCCTGTGTCATGTAAAACTTTGATTAAATAAATGTGTCACGCTTTTTTCTTGTTAACTTGTCTTTTGTTATATGAGTGTCAGCTGTGGCTCTTATGATGGGGAGAAACGTTTCCACCCCTACAACAACATCTTATCTCCAGATTTTGCTACCTGACAGAGATTAAAGTTCCAGTTCATTTAAGCCTCTGTTGTTTTGGACTTTGTCACTTACAACTGAGTGTAAACGACTCTCCTTCTTTCCTCTTCCCCTTCTTCAGCCCCCTCAACTTCAGTGAGCTTCCACCTCATTCCTGGTCTCTTTTTCCCTTGTTCCCCTTCGTTGCTCCTAGATTTTGTCTTCAGATTTATTAAAGAGCTCTATTCATCCATTCTCAGTCTGATCTACTTTGAATTATTCTTCCTGCTCCATGATGCATCTTGTTGCAGCTCTGAGACTGCCAGGTCCCATCCCTTCCAGATTCCCAATCAGGCCCTATTTTCTCTCCTTCAAACCAGTCCTATGAGTAAGCCACAAGAGACTGGGTTCTAAACATTTATTTGTAACCCAGTTTGCAACTTGGATCCACATTCTCACATACTAGGTACCATCTGTAATGGCTGATACAGTGTGGATGCCAGCTCAGAAGACTGGAGGTCTAAACAATGGGAACTGATTAATCCATCCATTCATTCATTCATGGGACATCAGGAGGGCCCTGGTCCCCCGCCATGGGTCATGCTCAAGGCTCTAGCACAGACTCTGCTAAGACAATAATCAAGAGAGTCTTCCATTTATCATTACTGTTTTCCACAGTTTTAAAAATAGCACTTCCACACTGCTAGTGTTGGAGAACTTTGACACTAACTCTTGGCAACCAAATGGGATCGTCCAGAGAAAAAGGGGGAAGGGGTGGCCCCTTGCTTTCTCTTTTTATGCTTCCTGTCTTAGTCTGTTTTGTGTGGCTATAAAGAATACCTGAGACTGGTATTTAATTTATGGAAAAAGAAGGTTTATTTAGCTCACCATTGTGAGAAGTTCAAGGGCATAGCCCTTGCAGAGAATGACACCACCCACTAGATCTCACCTCCCAATCTTGCCACATTGGGGATCAAATGTCAACATGACAGACACGTCATATCCAAACCATAGCACCTCCCTGTTCTTGGAGAACTTGGTACGAACTAGCCCTTTCTCTTCTGGGCATTTTACAGTCTGCTGCTGGAGAGCTGAGAAAAAGGTCATGGTGACCCTACCACACGATAAGTTATCTAATCACACTGCCGGGGATCCAGAAGTAAGTAATTTGTATTCAAGGACAGACATTCCAGAGCAAGGAGGGCAATTCAGTCAGAATATTTGGAACCGAGGTCTGCAGCCAACAGTCCAGAGAGGGCATCCTCGTGGAAGCAGACCCTCTGATCCCAGTCAAACCTTCAGACAATTCCAGCTCCAGACAACCTCATGAGTGTCCGAGCTGGAACCACCCCACTAAGCTGCTCCCTGGCCCACAGAAACTGGGAGAAAATACATTTCGATTGCCTAAGCTGCTAAGGTCTGGAGGAATCTGTTAAGGCAGCAACAGATGAATACCATAGATCTTTTACTGTCATGTCAGTGTGTCATGCTAGTATGTCTCAGACAATTTTCATGACAACCTTGCAAAATAGAAACTATTGTCTCCATCTTAGGTATAAAAATACATTTAGAGAGGTTCGGTAATTTCCCAGGGTCATATAACTGCCTCTGAGGTCCGCTGGACCACTCTGCTCCATGTAGTCAAGCTTCTCTGAGATTTTCTCCTCCTCCTCCACTGACCTACAGAGACAAGTCAGGCAGTTTCACTGACAGTTGGTCTCAGGTTTCATGAAGAGATTATATGATTATGGAGTGAGAAGTGGATGAGGTTTGAAAACTACCACCACTTACAAAATTTTATTTTTACATATTCTGGAGCTGTTTCAAGACCTTGATGGAGACAAAGTGAAGAAAATGACATTCTAAGGCAATGTCAAGCTGGGCATGGTGGCATGCACCTGTGGTCCCAACTACTCAGGAAGCTGAGATGGGAGGATCTCTTGAGCCCAGGAGTTTGAGGCTGTAGTGCACTGTGGTTGCATCTGTGAATAGCCACTGCTTTCCAGACCGGGCAACATAATGAGACCCCATCTCTAATAAACAAACAAACTAAAGCTATAGTAAATAACTGAAAAAAAACCTAAAAAATAGGCAATGTTTCTGATTAGAGTCAGAAAGCTGGTGACAAATAACAAGATCTTGATTGGAACAAAAGATTGTTGGTGTCATTTGTGGACTTATGACAGAAACATCCCTTGGGTAAACAGCTTGGACACCTCTCACCTCTGGCTGGAGAACTTTATGGTCAACACCCAACTGAGGCTGTATGCTTGGTTCCTCTGGCTCAGAAGGAAGAAAGCAGCTGGGCACTATTTATCTGCCTCTTCCAAGCCAGACTGAGCCTAGGTTTTGTTGGACATCATTGGCAACACAACTTTTCTTCCCTGTTCCCCCATACAGTGGGAAATAAAAGATCATAGTTTCCTCTGAGGTCATTTTTGAGGACAATACATCAGACTGATTCTGAGCTTTTTGATGGAGTTTTGAGATCTGCTTATTAAGGACTTAACTAATACTAACAAGAGAAGCCCGAGTGGAATAGTAGGTTTGAATATCTAAGCCTTAAACCAGTGTGTCACAAACTTTCGAGTCACCTCAGGGATCTCATTAAAATGCAGATTCTAATTCAGCAGGTCTGGAGTGGGGCCTGAGAGCCTGCATTTCAATCAGCTCCCAGGCGATGTTGATACTTCTGGTCCTTGGTCAGCATTCTAGTAGGAAGGGTAGAGAGCACGGGCCTTCAAATTTGGCTGTATCTGATAATCACCTAGGGAGTTAAAATATTCATATCAGGGTCCCACCTTTAGAAATTCTGATTTAACTGGCCTCAGGGTGCATCCTGGCCATCAAGATTCCAGAGTATGGCATTTTGAGAACCACCAGTCTAACAAGTCCATTCTGAGTTGCTTGCTGGCTCTCTCCTGATCTCAGAGAAACAGCTGCAGTGCAGAGGAACTGTGAACTTGGCACCTGGATGCAATCCTGCTGCTTTCCCTGTGGTTTGTCTTCTCATGGGGAAACAGGGTGCCGACCCTGCTTACCTTAGAGAGTTGTTATGAAGACTGAGTGTGCTCCCACCTACATGGAGAACAGAAGAGTGTCTGGCGCAGTGTCTTACAGCTTCATCGTTGTTCTCAACTGCTAAACAATCAAGATTAGTTAAGCTTTAATAGGTGGTTATTTGATGTGGAGCCCAAAAGTGGGGCTCCGAATGCCTTTCTCCCAGAATACACTTACCAGAAGGAATCATCCTCCTGGTTTATTGAGAACTTGAAAGGAAGAGCTGTGGGTCTGAGGGGGAAGAAATTTAAGGCCTATTTCTAGAAACTGGGTCCCTGAAAGCAGAAAAGACACAGAAGATCAACTTCTACTTCAACAATTCATTGAGGCAACATTTATAGAGTGCCCACTGTGTACAGGTCCTTCTGCTAAGCCTTGAGGAGAATTACAAAAGAACGAGAAAGCAAGGACACTTAGCTTTCAAGAGCTTCTGATCTGATGCAGAAGGTAAGCCAAGCCCATGGCCAAGTAGCTTCCTTATTGCCTGTAGTACTTATTTATTTAATCAGTATTCAAAGCAACTTGCTATGAGTTGATTACAATGCTAGAGACTGTGTTACAAAGATGAAGGAGACCTGGTTCTTGCTGCCAAACGCTGAGATTCCAACAGAAAATTACAGAGCTTCGAAGTGCTTTGGGAACCCAGAAGAGACGTCCCCCCACACCAGAGCAGGCTGGCGAAACTGTCAAGGAAGTCATTTGAGGGAGTGACATGGGCTGCCCAGCTCCAGGCTCTCAGCTCTGCACTTGACATGCTTTGGGATTGGGTCCCCCGACTCTGAGCTGTTACTACCTGACAAGTCAAGCTCGCCTCCTTTACCCACCCATGCTCTGCTGTCTGACCTTGCTCAAGACTGCAAGGTTCACAGAAGCAAGGACACTGCTTGTCTTCTTCACCAGTGTCCCAATGGACTGGCAGAGAGCCTGACTGGAATCAGTGCTCACACGGATGAATGTGCTCTCTCCTCTGTGCAGGCACAAAGCTATCCAGCCTTGAAAGCCTGTGTCAGGCTCAGCCTTTGTCCAGCCATCTCAACAGCAGGGACAGATGACTGCCACTTATGTCGTCCTGAGTCCCTAGACTTGGATGCCCAGTCTGCAGCCCCAGCCCATGAGCCCTGAGGTCTGGGACTGGTGGTGCTGTCTGCCTCAGGCATGATACACTGCATCTGCCTCAGTTTTCCACTGTGACTAGGCCCTTTCTCTGAATGCTCCCTACCAGTTCGAGTCTTTCAAGCAACTCTTTCCAAGCCCTTTCCTTTGGGGACTTATCCTCAGCTGTGATTCTTGTCCTTTTGTGAACAGGCTGATGGCACGGAACCAAGTCAGGACTTGTGCCTGACTTTGTCGCCAGCGCTCTGATCCTCAATGACCTTCTCCACCAGCACCTGTTACAACCAAGAGCAAGTGAGTGGCACCCTTCAGACACTGTGGGAAACTGCTTTGCCTTGTCCCACCTTTGTTGCTGCTGCCCCTCCCCCAGCATTCCTGCGTGCAGGCCTGCCCTAGTTAGATAGCCTGGTTCAAAGCAGCCTCCCTCCCTAGTTCTCAAAATGGCCTCTCTCTCTTCTGAAGTACCCTCTCGCCATGCTTGTACCTCACTTAGACAGCTTTTTAGTTTACATCACGGCTGTTTGTGTACCTGCTGTCCTTCCTATTAGGTGTTAAGCCAAGCACATGTCTTTTTTATCTTTGTATGCCCCAAGGTCTTTACTGTGCCAACCAGAACCTCAACCACGGCTTGCTGAAGAGATGAAGACATCATAGAAAACACCATGTACAAATTAAACAGGGTGGAACAGTCCCCTCGCCCCATTCTGTTCAGCCTGCACAGCACCTCCTGTGTCGATCATTCTGAAGCATAGCCTAGCTCATGCTGAGAAGGGCTAGCAGGCCCACTGCCTGTTGCCTGCAATCCACATTCTTCAGCCTGGATAGTCTACCCCCTACCCCTCATGTCACATCTGGCCTGGGTCCTACCTGCCCGGCCTTATCTCTTGAAATGTCCTCCCCTCACCCCAAACTGTGTTTCCTAAGGTCCCATTCGACCCTCTTTTGTGTCTTGATGTCTTTCTTTCTTAATCCTGGAAAGTTTTCTTCCCTTCCTAGATTCCCATCTTGCTATCTAGTGTGGTTTGGTTATTAGCGTGGCTGAAACTTAGCACTGAGATATTTTAGAATGAAAAAAGTCATTTCAATGTTGTGAGCAGATTTTATCTGACAAGAAGTGAGTCTTCATAAGTCGATTGGGGTGGAACATTCCCTTGTTCTGGGAAACCATGTGGTTGGACAAATGGAAATAAAAACAGTGCCCAAGGTTCTTGAATGGAGAATTGTGAGGAATCCCTGAAGCTGAGAGCAGATGTTTTCAGTGTGAGAACTGA